>PYXC01000946.1:3177500-3450000 GCA_015244755.2 Tenualosa ilisha
GCATATGGGGATGCCGGTGAGGATCTGTTCAAACCTCTAGTGACGGATGACTGAAACAATGCACCGAGACAGTCACAGCCTTCTTCTTTGTCGTCTTCTCCCTCATCGTTGTCTTCCTCACTTGAATCTTGGGAGGCTCTGGCGATTGCCTGTCTGCTCGGATGCACAAAAAGTGCCGTCGACAACAAGTTTTTGCACCAGTCTAAACTTTTCTGCCCCGTCTGCGGATAAGGGGCTCTGGTGAGGTGGCCAGAAGCAAGAGAGACTCAATAAATTAAACAACACTGGAAGTACAAAGATGACTTGCAATGTGAGCGGTTGTGGAGACCTCCGCTGCCACATTTCGCGGTGGCGGTGAGATGCCTCCGACATCAAACGAAGCCCTTACTGGATCCCTTCAGCTGGGTGGAGGACTGGGGTTTAACAGGAACATCAAACAGAGCTCCGGTCTGTTTGTTTTGGATGTACCACCTCAGAGGGCTCAATGTCTTTCTTTTTTCACTCTCTCTCTTTCACAGAATCCTCGCAAGACGAGGCAAGGCATCGGAGGAACGGACTTATTACCACATCAAATCAAAAGCTGGGAAATCGAATACAACAATGGCCATGCTGCAAAATGAGTCGCCAGGGGAGAAAAGAGCATTCAGCCGGAGTGAATCCTTTGGATGGGACAGGATGACAAGGGCGCTACTGGTACTTATGACTTTCACACTCAGAGCCAACAACCAACACACACACACACACACACACACACACACACACACACACGCACGTACATGCACACACATGCTCATGCACACAACACACACAAGCAACTGTATACAAATAAAAGCCTGAAACTATAGTCTTCATAGCTCAGCTTTTTGAACTCCTTGTAACAAATGAATTCTTTGAATAGACCCTTGTCGTGTGTGTGAGTGTGTGTGTGCCTGTGTGAAGGGGGGGGGGCATGTTTAACAGGCCACAAGAGTACATTTCACAAGGCCATCTTTAGCTGAGGCTAGAGATGGAGCTAGGAGCTAGGTCTTTGTAGCAGCGTTAAGAGAACTCATTATCACATGACAGTACAGCGCAGTGTGCTTGAGGTGCATTACGACACAGAGGGGGATGGAGAGAGAGGAAAGGCAGGGGTCTACCTACAGCACGGAGGATCAGACGGCAGCCATGGACTCCCCGCCGCTCACGGCGCCCGGTGCAGGAGGCCAGCCTCGGCTTCACGCGCTCTCCTCAGCAGGGACCTGAAACCACAACAGGAGAGATATGGATGGAGGAAGGGAGGGAGGGAGAAAGGGTGGGGAAGAAAGAGAGAAGTGAGTCATAGAGAGAGAAAGAGGAAATGGGGAGATGGAGTAACGCCTAGTTATTATCGAAAAAGAAAGTCCCTAACCTTGAATTAGCTCATTCTCCATGACCTTCTAATCTCATTGTAGCACCATGCAGAATACTGAGAGGGTGCGACAGGGGTGTGGGGAGTTTGACGGGGCTTTCAGACAAGTCTTTCCAGTGGCAGGCAGGGGAAGGAGAAGTGAAACATCAAGGTGCTGTGGGTGATAGATGGACAGGTGGAGCAGGAGAGGCTGAGGATAGCGCCTTTGGGGATAAGGCACTAATGAGACACTCAATCACAGTTTTGAAAGGGTGTTTATCTAACCCCCTTCCTCAAACTAGACCAGGCCCAGGCAAAGACTTTGGTAACGAGACAAACAAAGCTGAGGAATGATGATGGGGGCGGGGATAATAAGGAATAAGGAAGGGATCAGGGTAGAGAGAGAGAATAAGAGGGAGAGAGAGAGAGAGTGAGAGTGAGAAGAGAGGAGAGAGAGAGATGATAAGGGAGGGAGAGTGAGGAGAACTTATCCCAAGTTTCTCCCAGCTCCAAAGGCAGATGCACTGAACCAAAAGGCCCCAACAAACACCAACAAACTCCAACGAACACCAACAGTTGGGTCAGTGTGGAATGTTAGTCTGTGATTGTTGGATGGAATCCCTGAGCTAAATATGGAATTGTGTGAATTTGACTGTTCTAAATTCAGTCTTTTCAACTAGAGTCTGGAACTGGAACTCTGCAACCAACAACTCCCAACTTTAGAATGTTGGAGCTTGTTGGTGTTTTTTGGAGCAGTGTGGAAGCAGCACTATGGAAGTCACACTGCGCCTGAGCTTCATGAAACTCATGAAAGAGTCACCTCTTTCCCCATAACATGCTTTTCCACCAATTCAGGCTTAAACAAAGCTGGCTCTTCTCTGGAGCACAAATGTGAGGTTATTTCTCTGCCGTGTGCTCCATCCAGCAGGAAGATCTGCCTCTTTGGAGTGTTTGACAATGGGGGTGTTTCGACTATTGTCACCCACATGGATTAGGCTGTGTGCCCTAGTGTTGGGCAAGGCTGCGTTCTCAAACAGCTTGTTTCCACCGCCTCGGCGCCGGTGCTGGTTCTTCATGTTTAGACCAAAGAATCACTGAAATTGCTCCCTGAAGTAGGAACCAACACGTCACAGTGCTGTGTTGTTAGCAAAACAATGCTAACGTTATGTGCAAGCTGGGTGCATTTGATTTATGGCTGTCCCATCCGTCTGCTGTAAGTTAACAATGTTTGACAACTAGTTAGTTTTGTTCACCATAATGCAAATAGCACTCAACACGTAGCCCATTCATGTTTTCTAGGTACCAACTTATCTGCGCTGGTCAATACCACCATTAATCCCTCAGCTAGTTTTACATTGACATGAATACATTGTCTCAATAAGCTACATGTCAAAAAAGTTACCGACCCCCGAAACCAAGACTTGAATGTAATCATGGTAACATTTGCTATACAAATTTCGGTGCTGAAACCTGTGGAAATGTGTGTAAGTACTAGTGCTGGTGCTGGACCAGAACCAGCTCAAGTCCAGCACTGGCACCAGCACCGACACAGCCCTGGTGAAAAAGAGGTGAAAGTGTACGGTGCTGCGTGAGGAAGCGCTCCTTGCTGAGAACCTTTGTATTTTAATGTGTTAAAAGTGGGCGCCAAATGTAACTCGGAGGAGATAGATATATCCAAGTGTAATTCTCCTGCTCACTGAGATTCTGTACACTCGACAGACACACACACACACACACACACACACACACACACACACACACACACACACACACACACACACAAGCTCAACAAATCTGGAGTCCTGGGAAGTGTTTAAAACCCCATTTACTCCAGCATAGAGACTCACAAAGGCAGAAAAGAAATCTTTCCAGCAGGGATAAATTCGTATTAGGTAATTAGTGGGGGAGATTAGAAGAGACCTTGCTGTATCAGCTCCCAGCCCCATTCGCAGCTCCCTTCCCCCCTCCCTTCTCTCTCTCCATCTCTTTCATCCTCACTCTTTCTATCCTTCTCTATCTCTCCATTACTCTGGCTTCTCTGCAACCCCTCCTAATGCATTGATTATTTCCCCGCTTAGAAACCTCGCCAATCAAAAGCATGGCCCCAAGAATTGACTTTGATTAACTCCGACAGGTAGTCATCCTTCACGCCCTGCCTGTTAGCACTTCTGATTTGAGTCATCGAACTCCGGTGAAGTCAGAATGTCAAAATGTACTGTGAGACCAACAGCGGTTGCTTGTGTCACCGCTCCCAGTCTGTGAGCACGCTCGTGCTAAGTGGCTTATTATCCGAGTGCCACGGTGCAATCAGATAGAAGAGATAATGTTAGGTTCTCTGATGGATGGAATCAGACACATGTGCTGGTTTGCAACAATGAATCTGTCGCTCTGCTCTCGTGTGTAACACAACCTATAGTACTATCAGGGAAACACACCATCTTGGGACAGTCTGTAGGAGAGGATGAATGTGATGATTCACAAGTGAAATACAGCTTCTCTTCGCTGTGCTTTAATGGATTTCCGAGGTGGCCACATCTGTGCTGTGAATTCAAAAAAGGCACAGCACAACCTCTAAAATATCCCTTCGCATGCAAAGGTAATTTAAAAAAAACTGCCCATAAATAAGAGGGAGAAGAGCTCGGACGGCAGTTTAAACCCTAGTTTCATGCTTAAGAGGGCCACATTAAGCAGGTCAGCACTGTGCAGGTCTGCACCGCCTCGGCCTGTGCCTGTTATGGGGCTGATTTATGGGGGTGGACAGCTGAGGGGGCCTCCCTGGTGCTGAGCCCAGAGCTGAGAGGGGGATTCTGGGGCTCCATATGGAGAAGCCTCCTCTGACTTGAGCAGTGCTTACGGGGGGTGGGGTGGTGGCGAGTGGATCTGAAGGGGGTGTGGGTTGGGGGGTGGCAGTTTTTGCGCCAAAGCCAATGGGGCAGAGGCCAAGAAGGGGCTAAAGTGGCAGAGCAAACTAAACCTGGACGCAAAACCTCTCACTTGGGTATGGAGGTCAACCCTCCACCCCAGCAACCCCACCCCCACCCCCAACACACACACAAACACACACACACACACACACACACAAACACAAACACATAAGCACGTACACACAAAGCTGTAGAATTTAAATTGTACTGTATTATCAAAGATCATTGAATACTGACTAAGATCGAGCAACATAACACGTTACAATGGGAAAAAGCGTGAATAGTTCCGGTTTACATAAGTGTGACATAACGTCACAATATTAACTTTTAAATGATATTCTGTATCAGCGTATGAGGGCTTGACTATGATCTGCATAAAGGGGGATTTCCCCCCTTCCCCCTTTGCGAAAGCAGACCACAGAACAACTTAGCAAACGTTTGTGCCTCTCGCTCCACTTTTACCCTCTCTGGTATAATGTCACTGAAGCAGGACTTGAAACAAAGCACTCACAAGCAGTGAAGTTACAACTCATCGCACTGGCATCTCACAGTACATAGAAACAAGCCCTTTGTTTAGAGACAGTGTTTTAAAGAAGTACAATTCCATTAGGGCACTGTAAACAACTGACTTTCTCGGGTCAGTCTGATTGTTTTGCCATATTGATTTGTGCTCGAACATTTGGCAGGGCACTTAAAACATCTAAACTTGGCACACACAAACAGCTTGTTGTCTCATAAAGCCGGTAAACATTGGCTCCTGCAGAGAAACATCCAGAAACTCCAGACATCATTTGGGCGCAGGCCTTCCACACACATATCCTTCAAAAGGCATTCAGCGGCCACAGCATCCAGCTAGGCAGAGCACAGCCACCAGGCTCTCTCCCAATAAGACAAATAAACTAGTCATGGCATCTCACAGTGTGTAGGACTATTTCTGGGAGGCACAAGCTATGCAGAACTACCACAAAACTCAGTTCTGGCTTAACACCAGCAAGAACATCAACAAGAGAAACTGAACTGACATCAGCTAGAGAACCTGAACTGAACTGCATGCACGTTTCTACTATCTCAAGCCACTGAAATCTGCAAACACACGTTTTTTTTCCAATCCTTATTTGTATGCCAGATGAAAATAATTCCCTTATCTAAAATTGCCTTTGGGAATACATTGCTAACAATTCTACTGCACTGCTCTCTGTATCAAATTACTTGAGCATGAAGTGTGTGTGTGTGTGTATGTATGTGTGTGTGTGTGCTGCGCTGAAGCCACGGCAGTTTCCCCAAATTCCTGCACCGAAGATAGGGGCATACACTACCAGAGGCCCACGGTGCACAGATCATTTTCTGGAGGCAGTAGCCTTAACAAAGTCAAAACAAAGTGCACAAAATTCCAACTCCATGTTGTGTGTTATGTACAATACTCCTCACAGCATCGCGCTTTTTTTTAGTTTCAGTCTCAGGAACGCTGCCTCAAAACCGCAAGCCAGAAGGAGTCAATTCATTCATCTGCACAAACAACTAGGTTTAGCCTAATCATAAATACCTCAGTGCCAGATTTGTCACCTAACCCAACTAAACACACACTGCAATTCACAACAAGTATTCTGCAGACATAAAAACACACACACCCTTATTTTTGAACTCAGGAACACTTAACACCTCACACACACAAACACATCAGTGTTACAGTAGACTCTCCTTCAGAGTTTGGGTCAGATTCAGTGTCTCACCAAACTCATGTCTTAAGTCACACAGCCACCAGCATCAGCCACAACGTTAGCTGCAAGACAGCACAACATGAGGTCTTGTCTTTACTTTAAGCCATCCCTGGGAGGTTGGCTCAAATCAGGGGGGAGTACGTAACCGGCCAACGCGTTTAGTGCTTGTTGCAGATGCCAGCACACTCCCTTTGCCTCCGAGCCGCCAAGCTCACCCTCAGTTGGAGGCCACCGTCTGCTCAGTCACTCTAATTGATCTAATAGAACACAGAGGAGCAAAGCAGGCGGCGGTCAGAGTGCCAGATGAAATGTCACTGAGCACGCTCGACCCAATCCATCACACCCACACACACACACACACACACACAGAGAGGCACACACACACACACACACACACACACACACACAGAGAGGCACACACACACGCACACACACACAGAGAGAGGCACACACACACACACACAGACAGACAGACACACACAAACACACACACATAGACAGACAGAGGGCCAAATGGCGACATTAAATATCTAGTTGGGAAGCATTAGACTTGGGCAATGTGGCTGGTGACCTCTGAAATGTGGCGGTTGTGTCACTGACTAGGCCACAGCACGTGGACCACAGCCTGCCTTGGGTCCCCGAGAAAAAAAAAAATGACTGGGATGTTCCACCGCTAGGGCTCTTCCTGTCCGCAGTCTCCATAACAACGGGACTGTGGAATGGAAATCAGTGGCAAGCAGCGCTGTAGTAACCCATGTGACAGGGAGAATGACAGGCTGTGGGATCCACTACACTCACAGTAGGAAAAAGCCTGTGTGTGTTTAAAACAAAAAATAAATAAATAAATAAAACGCACGTGCAGAGAATAAAACTAAAGTCTTCCTTGAGGAGGAAAGAGAGAAAGAAAGCAGGTGGATGTGGTATATTTGTGGCCAGACTGAGGGAAACGATATCATGTGTGGATCTGACAATTATTAAATAGTTCTAGTGGACAGGCAAGCTACACAACACATCCGCTTGCACATACAGTCAGGATTACTGCATCTGACATGCATTGTTTAAAGCCTTGATTAAAAGGATAATGAAACTCCTGAGCCTAATTGGGTACATCTCAGTGGAACAAAATGCTGGCTGTTTGTAGAGGCATAGAGAAGAGAAACACTCATCATTTGGCGGTTCTTAAGTGGGGCAAGGAGCACGCCGCGGCCTGGCATTTCTCCCAAGGGCCAACGTGAGGAGGACATCTCAATGTGGGATTTAGCGAGCGCTTCTGGCCCATTAAATGCAAGTTGTTTCCACTTTGGAAAGCCTCCAGTGCTACCTTCATGCAATAACTCTGTATTAATTACATGTGTCACGCACATGTGAGGAGTTGAGTCTCTGCTCGAACTGCTAGGCTATCTGCAGAATTGATTCAGCGCAGTAGCAGGGCATAATCAAAACCACCTACGGTTGCATCCATCACAGGGACAGGTGACAGCCGGGCCTCCATAACCAAACAAGACAAGCAGAAAATTATAATGATTCCTCCAGCCTCCCACATCGCTCCATTGTGACACTGAGAGTTGGCTATCAACTAGTGATGAGCTATTCTTTTGTGTATGTGTTTGTGTGTGTCTGTGTGTGTGCCACCAATTGTGTGAAGGGTGCTCCTCTGCACTTGTTCTAGACGCACTGAGTTTTCCCAACCTCCCTCCCCGTGGCTGGGTGTTAGAGAGGGCGTAAGATGGCAGTGCCGTGGGTGTGCTGCGTTGGAAGGACTCGGCAACACATTTGCCTACAACAAGCGTGAGTGGCCGTGGGTGTCTGTACTGCTCACGCACACAAGACAACACAACACAACACAACACAGCACAGTGTAGCATTGTACAGTACAGCAGCACATAAACGGGTACTTTCTCTGCTCCTTTCCTGCCTCCTCCTACAACCTTTTCCTTCATTTCTATCTTCTACTCTTTTCCCTGACTTGCTGCATCAACTGGTTACTTGACGAGGAGAGAATCCAGCTATGGTAGATGCAGTCCTCCAAAAGAAAACAGGAGACATGTTAACACCTTATCCAAGATCACTAAATACTGACCAAGATAGAGCAAAATAATACTACACAATGGGAGCAAACGTAGTTCCAAAATAGTTCAGATGCAAAAAGTGGGAGCGTCACATAACATCACAATATGAACTTTTCAATGCTCTTCTGTATCGGTGTATGGGGGCTGGACTCTGGTCTGTATCAAGGGGATTTTAATCCTTTATCTCTCTCAGACTTTAGTTCTAGAGTGCTAGAACATTCTAGAATGCGAAGTGCACAAAAACATCTCACTTAGTATATAAAAAGGGATACAACACCACATCCCAAAATATGATCAAAACTGGAAAAAAGCCTCATGATCAGGATGGTGACGCACGTGTAAAACCCATTCTTGAAAGGTTGTTAACCAAACCCCATCATCCTCAGCAGAGTGGACAGCTGTTGCAGTCACAGGCTACTGAGTTTGTTTTTGTTTGTTTGAGCTCGCTGTGGCACAAGCGAAAAAGGGCAGATCGATGCACAGACGCTGTGCAAGCAATGAGACTTAATCAAAAACACCTCAGTGCCAGAACCGTTACCTACGTCGACTAAACACGCACGACAAGGAGCCTTACTTTGGTTCTTCATCACAATAAGCGCTCAAGCATCCATCAGATGCTTCACTCATCAGCAGAAAACACACCACATCGTTCCTGTAGCCTCATGGGAGTTCATCCCACTCATTAGCAGGTTCAGACAATCGAGCATGAGAACGTGGAATGCCAGGCAACAGGAGGCACCTGAAAGAAGCCTTGTCGAACTAAGGAGAATCTGTTACTAAGTGGGTGCCCTGTTTTTTATCTTTTGTCCCACAAAAAATAAGCTCACTTCCAACAACCAAGATCAAAGCGCAATAATACAAAAGAACAGGCAGCCAGATGGTATTGTTAACAAGGCAATGCGTCTTCCGTTAGTGATGACTAGAAAGTTCTAAAACAGCCTGATGAGGGAAAAAAAAAACCAAAACAAAACATGGTAATGGAGATCAGATGACTTTTGGCGAGTCAGAGCCCAGTTACCGCATCATTGCATCACCCTTCCGTCAGCATCGGATGACCATTGGGGGAGGTCGCTGTGTGTGACCTCTGCCTGTGGGCACTTCCCCAGGCGTCTAGGCACAGAGGGACACTGTCAGTCCGAGTGACAGGACGGGCGAGAACGGAAACGAGTGGCCCCTCACCCTGACATGACAGCCTGCTTGTGGCTAGCGGGAACTGCTGGACTGAGCAGGCCTCAGCTGGTGAGGGAGGAGAGACTTGAAGCGGCTTGACCTCCAGAATTTAGTACAGTGGCCTGGAAGTCACAGAAACAACACACTATATTTACACAGGCAAACGCCAGGAGCAGAGCGGGGCCACATCAATAATGCATTTGACAACAGCGACTTGTCTTTTTGGAGAGGGGAGGGAGAAGATTTTTAAAAAAGGATGATCATCGCTGAAGGCAGCAGTGGTGCAATATGTGTGTGTGTGTGTGTGTGTGTGTGTGTGTGTTTGTTTGTTTCTGATGGCGTGTGAAACTAGGAACACAAATCGTGCAGGCAAGCAAACTAAAAGAAAATGGGTGGTGATGTAGTGCACTCAAAGTGAGCGTGACCACTGCGTCTCTTCATCTGATCGCCTCTCATAATCCTCCAATCAATGGCCATGAGATGAGGTGCCCGGCACACGTGGCCTCTTCTTATTGATGCATCTGTTGTGTATATCCTCATTACAAATGGTTGCCGATTGCAATTTTACAGTGTAACCTATAGAACCTCTTCCGAGCCTGGTCTGTAAGGAGAACGCGTTATCCACAAGGGAGAGTCTTTATGCGGAATGCAATGAATTAATAATTATTGTTGCAGTATTTGAAGTAAACATCATTAGCAACGTGACCTATATACATTGCAAAGCACTGTCACTCTGCCAAAAACAAGACAATTCTTCAACAGAAGGACTTATGCAACTAGAGAGAAAGTTGTACATCATTTGGGAGAGAGGTACAATAGTCATAATGTTCCACTTAATGAGAGACAATCAAACACAATTGTCTGTGAAGAGTGTAGGGAGGGGGAGATTGAGTGGGAGGGGTGTTTGCACCACCTAACCACTTAAGCTGGAGTGCCACTCTAGAGGGCTGCTGGGAATGTTACCCTGGCAGACACCTGATGTTAGAGTGCATGCACAGACACACACACACACACACACACACACACACACACACACAATTCTATCACGCTACAAGGCTAGCCATACTGCATTCCCAACACTACATTACATTCTACATTTCAGCGACAACAAGGCTGATTATGATGTCTCCGACCTATTTCACCTGGCAACTATAGAAAAGAAGTGAAAAAGAAGACAATAAAAAATAATGAAGAGAATGGATCATAGGGAGAAAAGAAAGAAGAATAAATGGATCATAGGGAGAAAAGAAAAAAAGAAAAAAAGTGAAATGAAAGAAGGGGAAATGACTTGGCCGAGCACAGACCACAATTGATCGAGGACTGGTGCTGGCACAGAGATGACGGAGGTAAGAGGAGGACTGAGGCGGGGGGTGGTGGTGGTGGTGGTGGTGGAGATAATAAAGCCCAGCTGGCTAAGTGAGGGGTACTCCTCATCAAGGTCAGGTGCAGACGCTCAGGCAAAATGACGGGTCTGGACAGACATGCTGTTCTAATAGTCTGCCTCAGAGGGGGACCATGGCAAAAGCCTCCCTTCCTCATTCTTCAAGGGCTTGAATGGCACGCAGAAATAGCCCGGACCAGCAAATTAATCACAATCCACTTTCCGATAAGAGTGCCTCCCAAAACTAGAAGAGAGTGAGGAAGAAAAGAAAAGAAAAAATATGGCAGGGGTGATATCCTCCTGCCTTGCCTCAGTATCAAATAGCAGAACAGTTCCCAGAAGAAAAAAAAATCCTTCCAACATGGTGTGAACCAGAACCAGAACCATGTCTGTGAAAGATTGTGCCCGACAATCTTAATAACAGCAACTTGAAGGGGATCCAAACAAAACTGTCTCCGAGTGTAAAAAAAGAAAGCAAGAAAAACAGAGATAAGGAACTAGTCCTATTCAGGGATTAACAGCTTTCCGGGCCAATGGAGGAGTACCGTTAGCTACACACTCGGCATTGGGAGCCTCACAACAGCAGAAGGAAAGAGTGACTCAATTGTGTTTGGGGAGAAAACAACCCGTTGGGATAAAGAAAAGAAGAAGGGAAGGGGGGGGGAAGTAGTGGAGAGAGAGAGAGAGAGAGAGAGAGAGAGAGGAAGAGAGTCCAGAGTCCCAAGACAGAAGTGTTCAGTAGGTAATCACACACATACAGTATCAGTGTGAAACCACAGTATAAGATAGCCACGGTCTCCACAAATCCCTCCTGAACATAAACATCCATCTTGTTAACATGCAGGGCAGCATGTAAAAAGAAGCCACACATCCTGCCTAATTACAGGACACCCCTGAGCCTGGAGTCCTCACATTCACACTAGTCCAGACAAAGGAGATTACACACACACACACACACACACACACACACACAAGTAAACAAACAAACACACACACATTTGCACATAATATATCACATACACTACACACAGTCATGCACATGGTTCAAGACATTAAGACGTACAGAGAGAGAGAGAGAGGGAGAGGGAGACGGAGAGGGATAGAAAGAAAGAGAGAGAGAGATCACATATTCATGCTGACATCTTGGATATCTATATGAGCTTGCCTGTAGCTGTCAGATTAAAGCTGCTCCCCCAAATGTGCCACAGCAACAGTTGCCTCCCGCAGCGGCAACAGCAGCAGCAGCAGCAACGGAGAGAGAGAGAAATGGAGCGGGAAGAAGAGAGACGGAGAGAAAAGACTAACTTGCGGAAAGAGCTGGAGAAAGAAAAAAAAAGAAAGAAAGAAAAGAAAAATCACTGTGGAGCCAAAGTGCGAGCAGAGAGAGAGGGAGGAAGGAGAGCCACGTGAAGAATGAAATCAGAGCAGCAAGCAGGGAGAGAGGCAGGGGGTGTGTGCAACAGAGGCTAAGAGCGAGGGGGGGGGGGGGAGTGAGAGTAGGACTGTGGCAGAGGAGAAGAGTGAGAAGGAAACAGAGAGAGTAGAGAAGAGACGCGGAGAAAGAACGGGAATGAGCACAGAAGCAGGGAGACAAAGCGGAGAAGACAATACTGGGCTCCACTGAGCAAGAGGGGTTTCTTTCCCCACTCCCGGTGTGGATCTCTCCAGCCACTAGCTGTCACTCGATCCGCTTCCCCCAACATTAATAATTCAGGCGAGGCTAACAGTTCCATTATGATGAGCAACTCACACACGAGGAAGAGAAAAGTAACACAAACACTCTGGGGAACAGAACTCACACTCACTGAGAATGCCAATGCTGTGTGAGTGTGTGTGTCTATATCTGTCTGTGTGAGTGTGTGTGTGTGTGTGTGTCTGTGTATAAGAGACTGCATGACTATATGTGTATGTATGTGTGTGTGTGACAGTATGTGTGTGTGTGTGTGTGAGAGAGAGAGAGACAGAAAGAGAGGGAGACAGGAAAGAGACAGGAAAGAGAGAGAGACAGAGAGGTAGAGCGGATGAGAGCAGCAGACAGACAGGAAAGAGAGGAAAGAGAGGGAGACAGAGAGGTAGAGCGGATGAGAGCAGCAGACAGATAGGGAGATGGAGAGTATGATGGGCAGACACTGACACATTTCCAGCTAACAGCTCAGCTGCCCCGTGCCTCTTAACAAAGCTCTTCTGAGGTCTGACTGGTAACAGCCGTCTGCAAGCAAAGACCTTGACCTCAACCTCAGCCTCAGCACATCAACACCTTCCACAGTACTGTTAGGATACTCAATGACAGAACCACACTACTGCACACCACTCAAGATCAGCCTTTGTGCGAAGACAAAGAAACTTAATGAATGAATGAATTTCAAAAATCAGCCTGATCTCAAACACACTGGTTGCAAATAGTTGATACATATTTTTGTTACCTCCAACAAGGAGGTTATATTTTCGCCAGCATTTGTCTGTTTGTCTGTCTGTGAGCAAGATCACTTGAAAAGTAGTGCACAGATTTGGATGAAAATTTCAGACAACGTGGGTATTAGAACAAGGAACAGATGATTGCATTTTAGTGGTGATCCAAAACAGCAAGTTTGAAAGGCTAGATAGATATTTCCATGAAAGTCATTAAAGAATGTTCTTAGAACCCTTTATAGTTCTTTCTAGAATGACGAGCTTTCTATAAACCAAAGCACACCTCTACATGCTTCCATTACAGTTCTTTCAGTGTTATCACACTTCACAAAAGCATTGTAATGCATTAGATTAATTGTGATGAAATCATGACAAAACTAGTTGCTTCAAAACAACACACAAAAGCGTAAGAATCATTTAATGTCTTCCTAATTCCAATCATGGGGCTTATAACAAGTCAGTAAATTCAACTTCATTCTTCAGACATTTTCATATTTGTCTTTTGAACAAACTACTCACAATGTCTACTGACTATGGCCAACATCAAACTGCATGGAGCAAAAGAGAAATCTTTGATGGGGTAGATGATACCCTACATCAGTGCAGTTATTAACTTGCATAACAGTAGTTTTAAAACTGCCTCTGGGTCATACAGGCCATGTGGTGGAGAGCCTATTATGGGAATTGAATGTTTCCATTTGTAATAACATTTTACCCAAATATTAGTGAATTCAATGAAAACAGTCTTAACATTTATTCAAGCCTCTTTTACTCATCAGACACATTAGCTCCTAAACAAAAAAGGATTTCCGTCACATCACAGGCTTAACAGAAGATTTAAAATAAATTCGTAGATCATATCAGGTCAGGTAAGTGTTCACACTGGCAGCAGAGTTTTCTTTCCATGTGGCTTGTTTGGTCCCAGATAGAGCCACGTGCGGCACACAAGAATTTAGTCATCTGTTCTTCTTGCTCTACATCAAAAGTAAGCGTGTATTTACACACAGACGTAACATACAGATGGACTGAGGTCGGCCAGTGCCATCAGCAGATCACCAGTGTTTCATTCTGGTTAATCTTATCAACAGCAAATCCTTCATAAAATCATCCCTGATTATGTCTCACGTTCACCAAAGACTTCACTTCCACACTAGCAGATTTGTTCTATTCCCAAACTGGTTTCAGGTTGACATTTCAATTAATTTTCGGTAACACTTTACTTGACGGGTCCCTTCATAACACATTCATAGCAGCTGTCATAAACTGCACATTACGCATTCATGACTGTTTCATGAGACATGACTCAACATTCATACCAAACCTTTCATGAATGTGGAAGACAGAACGACGACAACTTGAAATAAAATAAAAGTCCAGCAATTGCATTGCAGCATTGCTGTTTTTGTGTAATATTACATGAATGTCTTATGAAGTCTACATCAAATGTCACTTTACTATACAAGTTGTCGAGTATTTGTAATCACTGAGTTTAACACTGGAAGGTAAACTAGCCTACATTCAGCTGAACTATAGCCTATTTGTGTAACCTGGATACCAATGGTTTGCTTGACCATGTTCTGTTTTTTTGGCACTAGACTAGCCCATTGACTCAGATGTGACGTGATCAGGTAAAAGGTTTGGAACAAAAACAGCAATGAAGGGACCTGCTAAGTGAAGTGTTACCTAATTTTCTTTAAAGTGTTAAAGAAAAAAAAAAAAAACAGCACATTTGTACAATCGCACAATTGTATGGCTTCATACAGCTAGCCGGGGCAGTGGTAGCATAGCGGCTAGGGAAACTGACAAGTAAGCCTGAAAATTGTGGGTTCGAAACCTGACTGCCACAGTTGAGTCCTTGAGCAAGGCACTTAAAGGGGAGGCTGTCCCTGAAAGCAATTGATAAAAATGTATTAGTAACTAGTGTGTGGGTGGACCCTGAGTAACTAATGGATCTTAGCGTCCCTGAGACTCCACTGTGTTCATTGACATATGATCTATTTGGGTTCCCTAAGGAAAGGAAACCTTCTGCTCAGGAGAAAGCATAAACTACTTAAGATAAAACAACCTAGAGCTAGTGAGCACTACTGACTACATTATAACGTAACAGCATTTATGCATCATATGTTTGTTAGGCAGAGTAATTGAAAATGCAATCCATCTCGTTACAAAAACACTACCCCAGTGTTCATAAATTCCCTTCTAACAAGGTTCATTGTAAACTCACAGCACATGTATTGGATTTAAATTGAACATTAATACTCTGTGTTATGGTTCAACAATGAATACAAAGTGCTACTTCAATGACACAAAGTCAAATGTCTTTTCTCTGGGGAAAACGACGGAAAAGCTGGTGGAAGACGTGTGCATGTATGGAAGGTGGAACAGGGAAAGGTAGCGTTTGGCTGGGCCTGGGCACCAACCCACCCCTCCAAACAACCATGGCTCGTGCTCTCCTCACCACCACAGACTTGCAAACCCTTGGGGACACATTAAAATACCACCAGAGCTTTTGTTGTTGCTGCCTGCTTTTGCAGGCTGTCATTAGAACAGAGACCTCCCAGACAGTTCTGCAGTAATGAACTCCCACAGCACACCATTGTGCTGGACAGAATAAAGCCGAGGCAAGACAAAGGGAGAGGGAGAGAGAGGGAGGGAGGGAGAGGAGAGAGAGAAAACCAAGAACAGTCATTAATGGGTGGTAACTTAAATATGGTAAAACCAGAATATGGTGTTGCATGGAAATCATACTGACATAGGGATGACCCATTTATGGGTAAGTAACAGTCTCTCCCGCCCTCCTAAAAAACAGTGTTGTTACTTGTAATAAATGTAATCAAACCATGTACACAAAAATAATAAAACAATAAATATGTGCCCTTAATCAGACAGCTAGCTGAGAACTTCCCCCCCTGGGTGAAGAATGTCAGAAGTGCTAAAGCATGAATTTTGTAATTTTCTTGATGGTATGAAAGATTTGTTTTGTTTAAAAATGCATCTACACAAAAACAAAACACGGTGTAGACGGTAAAATGAGACCCTGTGACACAAGTAAGAACACCTTGGTCCAGGTGCGCTATTAGAAATGACCAGTACCACCGTGTTGAACTTCATTCTATCTGAAACAGGTGCAGTTGTTGCATGGCCTCAGGCTTAGTCTACAACAACATGGCGGGACTGTGGGATTGTCTGGTCTTCAGATTGCTTTTGGAAAGCCTAAGATTACTCCAAACAACTGACACAAAATGTAAAGAAAGTTTTATGTTTGTAACACACTTCTGGCTAATTTCAGTCTTGGACATGGAACGTTTCTCCCTTCAAAGGTACTTCATCCTTGATCTTGATGTGCCAAGGCAAACCGTTTAAATGTCCTCCAGGCTGTTGTTTTCTCAGACAGCAAGACCCCAAAATGGTTTCCACACTTTCTGATGCGGTGGTAGCGTAGCGGTTAAGAACCTGACTAGCATGCAAGTAGCCTGAAAAGTTGTGGGTTTGAATCCCAGCTGCCACAGTTGTGCAAGGCACTTAACCCTATGTTGCTCTAGGGGAGACTGGCCCTGAACAATTGATAGTTGACAAAATGTAAGTCACTTTGGATAAAAGCGTCTGCTAAATACATAAATGTAAATGTAAATGATGCTTTCTCCCTCTTTTCCACCATGAGCATTCGCTGCAACTCCCTCTCTTTCCTCATTAGCTTGGCCTCCACCTCCCGTAAATACATGCATGTGTCATGACATCACCAGTACTGAGGCATTCCTCCCAAGTGTTCTAATCCTGAGCTGTGGAATGGCTAGGATTCCATAAAGCAAGGCTGCATGGACTTCAGCATCCAGTTTCATCACAGAAATGTCAGTCATGACAGCTGAGTGCCTCTCTGCTGGTGGCCCCGGGTGGTGTGTGTGTGTGTGTGTGTGTGTGTGTGTGTTCATGCGCATTCAGGGGGTGCTCTTGGCCGGAATGCCTCTGACTCACGCAAGGAGGGGAGAGCTGGGCAGCACAGGGCTGTTGCCAGAGCAGCCTGGGCCTGGGCCTAAGCGATAGCAGCTCCGGCCTTCAATACCAATTTCACTTTGTCCCTTCTGAACTCCCCCCATCCCCCCTAGCCTTCTCACCCAGAAATTTCTGCATCAAAGAACTCGCCTCACTCTGCACACATTTGGAGGCAGAAAGCCAAACGAGGTGCTGTCGATTTGATAAGGCTGCGACACAAAGCTTCTAAGGGACTGATATTAGTTTGGGGCCTTTGGAGGAAACAAATCAAACATGGACTGCTGAAGAATCTACTAGGACTCCTGGGGGAAATCCAGTCTGCCGCCTCTCTCTCTATTTCTCACTCTCTCTCTCTCTATCCCTTTCTATCTGTTTTTCTCTCTCCTGGTCTCTTTCTCTCTCTCTCTCTCTCTCTCTGTCTTGCTGTCTCTCTTTTCAGATTTGGCAAGGAGCTGAGGCATTAGTTTGAGGAGCTGACCCAGCAGGGCCACAGATAAGGAGAGGCATTCCACAGAGACGGCTTCTGTCTGAGACCGTGTACAGAACCAGGGGTGGATGGGTTGGTGGGGTTGGTGGGTGGGTGGGGTTGGGGGAGAGATAAGGGCCGCCCAAGGACGAAGAGAGAGGCTTTAAACGCTTGTCTCCAGCCCTCCTAGACTGTCCAGAACCAGTTTATTTCTATGCGGTGACTTTTACCCAAATGGAAACCATCTTCTGTGATTTCCAGAGTGTTGCCTGTCTAAGGAGTTTTTCTCACTCTCAGCGGAACTCCAGAATTTTGCCAGGCGTCAAAGACGAAGAAAAGGAAGAAGAAAATCAATCCAGCCTTGGCACTGAATCCAGTTTTTCCCCGCATGGAACAGTTTAGAAGGTTTGAGGCAGCTTGTGGAAAAGGGGTGAGCGCCTCTTCACGTGGCTGGCTGCTCGTCTCTCTCCAATCAGCCTGTGGTAAAGTGTGTGACAGCCTGCCTCAGCCTCGGGAGCACAGCTTTATTAATATCTGCATCAAACCATTTGACACGGCCGCTGGCCACATTCAGGGGGTGAACAGCTGGCTGGCTCTGATAGTACCGGGCCTGCACACTGCACACTGTCACTCTAAGGCCCCTGTAAAGCCAAAGACTGGATGCACGACAATGCTCCACATGTTTGGAGTCAACTCAGGATACAGCACATGCTGCCACAGCAGGACACAAGACAGTTTCCCTCTAAAGCTCTTCCCTCTAAAAATATTGGTCTTTGGACCAAAGTTACCATTCTTTTGCTGATGGGGTTGTGATTAAATGGAGGGGGGAGGTGCATACCTAGTCCAGACATCAACCCAGAGTAACACATATGACTGTGGGATTTATACAATTTGCTCACATGCAGATTAGAATGGAATGGGGGTTGGCAGAGAGACAGTTACAAATGAGTGATTTAAGGGGTACTTTGAGGGGGGACCGAGGTTACATGATTAATCTCATTCTACAGCAGAAACATGGACTGCAGCAGGTCAATTACAAGGTGTTGATAGAGGTAATTGGCTTTGGCATACATGCACTGTTTCACCAAAGAGAGGATGAGGATGGAGAGACATAGAAAAGGAGGGAGAAAGAAAGGGAATGACAAAGAGGGTAGGAGAGAATAAAGGAGGGAAGATGAAATTGACCTTTTCTCCAAAGCCGCGGGAAAAAGTGGCTGAGCGCAGGGCTGGTCGAGTGTACAGAGATGAGAGTAATTGAAAAATCGTGTAGCCCTTGTTTGCAAGCCTAAGTACACAGAGCCTTTTTTTGGGGGGGGTGGGGGTGGGGGTGGGGGTGATGGGTGGGGGAGGAGGTCTGGGGTTTGTTCAGGGTACTCTCTGAAAGAGCCAGGCTTAAGACATCACAAGTTCTTAGAATGCAGGGATGGAGGAGACAACTTGTACTGGCGAACAAATCCATTTTCACAGTGGAGGGTGGAAATATAAATACAAACACACATCCACAAGCTACACAGAAAATGGTATAAAAGAGGCTTTGGAATTCCACACTTGTCGCTCCCCTTTGCCGAGATTCATTTTTATTTAATCTGCCTAATTGAAGAGAAGATTGGAAAAAAAAAAAACAAACCGGAAAAAAAAAAAAACATCCGATGTCTACAAGCCCTTGCATGAATTCTGCAGTACATCACATCTAGGCATATTGTTGGTGAAGCACACTGCACACAGCACAGGATATAGCCAAAATATTCCCCCAAGAAAAAAATTTAACTAATTTTAGTAACAGAGAGGTTAACAAAAATATATTCTGGTGGTCCTATGCTATACAATGGAGATGGTACAGCTGGACATGTACTTGCACAGGCACATGTCAAAATGTTACATATGCACTTAGTGTAAACTGAGCCTGGGGTACTTCAAGAGGATTCCTCTGGTTCAGTTGCTTGTCTGTCAAATTCTTTCTTCAGTCACTGTCAGATTCCCTCTGTTCAATGGAACTCTGTTCTTAGGCCCCTTCATAACAAGCCACCTGAGAAATTCTACAGGTGACTGGCAGCATGACTGCGAAGCTTAAACCAGAGAGTCTGTCACAACAAGCACAGCAATGGTCGCACTTCCTGTCCATCCTTGAGAGTTTGAAGACATAAACAATGGCCATGCTCTACAGGGAGCTCAGTTAGCCTAAAAGGATGTTGACAGTACTTGTCAATCAAGACATTACTCAGCGCTGGCCCAGGTGTTGCAAGATAAAGGGCAGTGGTAGTGTAGTGGTTAGGGAACCTGGCTCGCATGCTAGTAGCCTGGAAATTGTGAATTTGAATCCAAGCTGCCACCGTTGTGCCCCTAAGCAAGGCACTTAACCCCAAGTTGCTCTAGGGGAGGCTGGCCCGAATGTAATTGATGGTTAACAAGTGTGAGTCACTTTGGATAAAAGCGTCTGCTAAATGAGTAAATGCAAATGTAAATGTTAACAGATGGGGGTGTGCTGAGCTGCAGCTGTGAGCACATGGTACACCACTTGCCAATGCAGTAAAAACACACCTTGAAATTCATCCTGAACCATTCTCAACTACACTCAGTCAAGAAAGTGTAAACAAACAAATAGAAGCATGAATACCACCTGTTTCAGATGGTGTGTTGTGTCAGATGGTGGTGAAAATGTAACGTCTGACAAACCGTTTAAAAAGGTTAAAATAAATAGGTTAAAATAGCCATGGAAATTTATGTGAACCGTGCATATTGACATAGCCAATCTGAGCACTTGTTGAATTCTCAAAAAGTACTGTGATGCAACACATAGTCACACATAGTCACTTCCTCCCCCCAAAAAACAACAAAAACAACAAAAAAACCCAGAAAGAATCTATTGGCCTCAGAGTTATCTGTTGGCCTTTTCTTCTGAGCAACCACACATATGAAGAATTGTGAAGAACATGTTGAGTCCTTCAACACAACAAATTTGCCTACAAGTAAAACTTTGTGTGTACAAGTATAAAGTAAACATGATGTTAGCGCTACTACAGCACTGACGCTGAAGCAGTGTTAATTTTCGCACGCCTGGCGTGGTGACTGCAGTGGCATGTTCACATAAAGACCTGCCACTGAGCAAGGTGTAAACAACAGGGGGAAAAAGAGCAGCATGGAAAATCACCACAGAGAGCGAACCACAGGATAGCAGAAAATATGCAGTCTGCCCTCTGCAGAAGAGAAGTTCTAAATAACAGGGTATGCATTGCACACTGTAAGGACCGTGGCATTTCGAGAAGCTTGAACTGATTGACTGATTAAGGGAAATGACAATGGATGTCTTGTTTTTCTTCCACTGGCTATAGTGAGACACAGCAAGCTGTTGTTTGGAATGGATTTGGACATGGTACATAAAATGCTACAACACAGCAGTCGGGTCATGAGCACTTAATATTTTACAGTGTGCCGCTGATTATGGGTGCTTCGCACATCTTCAATCCAGCCCTGTTGGGTTTAATGAAAGGGCAGCTGTCGGGCTCGATTACATGTCTAGTCATACCATACTTCACACTTCCATCACTACACAATGTGGAATTTCCTAGGCCGACCTCTTCTGTGAAACCTTACACAGCCTTTTCAAGCCCAGCAACTGACCCAAAAAAACATGCAAAAAAGCAGTCAGTAAGTACATCTTCTAAATGTAATAACAGAGCCTAGAGTAAAAGGTTGATAAAAGCCAAATAATTATGATTATGTGCTATTGTATGTCTTCAGGGTCAAAAGACTCACTGTTCGAAGATTAACTGAAAAACGTTGCATCCAATTCAAATCACTTGAAGAATGCTTTAGAATGTATTTAATTGTTTAGTTACTTTTATGACAGTGGTAGATCGCAAGCACTTTGTTAGGCCAAACAGATACTAAGTAACATGAAAAGTGGTAGGCCTAAATGAAAAACGGTTAAAAAGTTAGAAGTTAGAAAGATCGAATTCTTCGATCCAATCTAAAGTTAAAGTTGACTGGCATTTAGCAGATGCTTTTATCCAAAGCGACACAGACTCGCAGTATGGGATTCAGGAATCATAACCACTGCTCCACTATGCTTGATCTGCCTCGCAGTTTAACATGCAACCAGTGAAAGCCAAGGGGAATAGACTGCTTTCCAATGAGCATCATTCATACATACTCTCAAGTAGGATCTATTTCACAAAAATATTCAAACATCACTGCATAATCCTATAGGAATGCAAAATTCATGGTGGCTGGATCAGGAAATCACTCACACGCATGGACCAGCAACTCAGGATGAATATTTCACATCGCTTTCATCAAAAGGTAATGGCAATAGATATGTCTAATACATCATATTTACGTCAAGGCTTTTTACAAAGAGTTGATCAATCAGTTTACAATGTTAAAATGATGAGGGAAAGTACTAAATAAGCTAAAGAAAAGAGGGTAACAAGAACAAAATGACATGAAGAGAGAACTGATCATGCAATTGTGGACGATCTATAAATAACAAGGATGCATCACCTATACATTAATTTAAACACAACAGCAAGCAGAGTAATGAATGTGCTGCTATGAATGCTCCACATAAGAAAATTAAATAGTTTGTCAAGGACGTCCTGCAGTACACAAGCCTGTAACTGAATCGTAACTTTTTTAAATCGTTTTTTGCTTGTTTGTTTCACCCACAATCCTACTCATGAAATGTCTAGAAAACTCCACAAGATAAATTGCACCTCAAGTAACCAACTCTTGAAAGCCCATAATGGTTAAACCGTTATGTGAAGGTGATTATTCTTCAGCTGAATAGGGTCAGACAGCAAACTCAAAGTATGTTATCGCCATAATCTGCACTCTGACTGCGCAGTCTTTCTTTGCCGCCTGTCTTGTTCTCGTGACACCCCCACTTGGCTCCAAAGTTGTGGAGATAACACTTCCACAGCATAACAACACAGAGCTAAAAAAACATCCAATTAATTCTAAACACCTCACAGGCAAACCACACACTCTCTCTTTTATCACACACACACACACACACACACAGGCACACGCACACACACGCACACGCACACACACACACATAGAAATAAAAGAAAAGACTGCATGCTCCGCCAAACATCCGTTTTAAAAGGCTGATGGTGTTTGTGATCATGCCCACATGTGAATGCCATTATCCAGGCGGACCTGGAGCAGGGTCACAGAGTTCACACAGTTCTCTGGAGGTCACCTGTGGCACACATTCCAAAAAATGAAACCCTAGGTGCAATCCATTTTTCTATTACTGCCATTACAGTCCTTGTTTTTGAAATATAAAAATAATGCAGATGTAAAATGATGCATTAAAAACTGAGAAAAAAAAGTCAAAACTGAGAAAAAAGACCCATTTGATTTCTGTGAAAAGGTTTGGATGATGAAATTAGTTTACTGCAGCAGACAGATGATAAACACAATGGGATCCTATTCCCCACAAAAGCAGGAGCTATTCAAGTCCATATCTTTACTACAGGCATTTGGCATGTAACCTCCTTTAATACCGTTTGGAGGCAAAGGCTTTGAGACTACAGCTGACAGTTAATTAACATTAACATTAATTTAGAAACTGCATGTGTACTCTACTACAAGTCTACTGTAGTATTTTCATAAACCCTCTACACACTAATTTCAAAAACAGATAAGCAGTACGTTCTGCCTGGAGTCCTTAATCAGGCAAAGTATCTTTGTGCCTGCTTTTGATATTGAGCAGAAAGCTGGTTTGCTTATGGCCAGTTCTGTCTTGATTAGCTGTGCTTGAACGCATGCTTGTTTAACGACCTAATAATTGCAACTAAGGACAAACTGGGGGAGTAGCCCATACACTCCATGTCTGTAACTTTTCTTCCTCTCTTCCCTGTCATTCTCTAAATCTTTCTCTCCCTACCCTTCAACTGCAGCACTCAAACCCCCAACCAACCCGCCTCCCTTGCCCATGCACGCCCTTCACCCGCTGCATCAAAGCATGTGCCTGTCACCTGAAGAGAGAGGCAGGTTTTGTTTTATCATCCCCACATCCAGCCTTGGCCTTTGTATAGAATGAGCAGCATGGCTTCAATGCTGTCAAGTCTGTGCGAATCCCACTGACATTCATTAACGGCACCAGCCTTGGCCTAGCGGAGAAGTATACGTGAGTGGGTTTGTGTGTGGATGTGTATGTATTTGTGTGTGGATGTGGATGTGTGTGTGTGTGTGTGTGTTTGTGTGTGTGTGTGTGTGTGCTGTAAAAAAAGAAAATCCACAAGTGACTAAAGAAAATCCTAAGTGCAACATTAGCATAGCATCTGTGCTAATGAGCAGCCATCAGACAAGCGCAATTAAAGAGGATCAAAACAGGAGGAAGAAAGCAACTGTGTTCCCACAACGCTCTAACTGCCATGCCTTTATACATCATTACCAGTTCACCATTTACATCAACCCTAGGCTCCATTCCAGCAATGCACTCATTATTATTCTGTAATGTTTTGAGGAAGAATGACCCTACACAATGTTCAAATGAGTCAATCAAAGCGCTATTACCAGCTTAATCAAGGCATATTGCATCTGAATGCATTCATTCTCAGTGCAAGTGCAAACTTTCAAGGTTAACGCTTCCCATTCCTCTCTAATTCAGGGTCGCATTTAATCTTTAAAAGTGGGTCTATAGTTGAGTTCAGCACGGACTGCCTTCATCTTGACATGTGCCGCACATGGAAAATTACTCCAGCACTCTCAGGATCCCACCTCGCTGAGTTATCGAGAGAAGCACAAGCCAATAGAGTCGATGAGAGGAAAAGAGTAAGTGAAACCTGAGCTTGTGTCCATCACGAATCCGCATAATTTTTTTTTCCAGGAACTGGCAGCCCTGGGACGGACTAATAGCCTCACAGGAGCCCCTTCAGACAGAGCACATTATGGACCTCATAAAGGCCTGTCTCCATTGTTCCTCCACTGTTACAGGAAGACAACGTAAGAGGGCTGCAGAGAGAGACCTACAGCAATGGTTGCATTGTCTGGGATAATATTTCCTTACACTGACCACTGGCAACCCTGTTGATGCATTTAATGGCCTAATGCACATCTAAAGACATTGTGCTGGAACAGCTAGCCCACTTGAGATAGCCATGGTGGTCTCGGGATAAAGCAAATTTCGTCTTCAGACTTCTCTTTTCTTGTTAAACAAATGATTTTTTCTGCAAACACAGAGACCATACACGATAAGAATAAACAAAAGTTCTCACTCTGCGTGAAACATTTCCCAAAAATGCTTTGACTGGGAGGAGTATTGGCTTTTGTTAGCATCCGTGGATATGAGTTCACAGTCGGCCTTGTGTTTCCTAATGGGAATGGTTTCTCTATCCAAATAAAACAATTGGAAGCAGATGAGTTGCAGAGAAGTGCACCTGCATACCAAGTATCCACAGCTCAGGGGATCACACTGAATGAACCACTGAGTCATCAACGGGGAGCCGAGTGGCATCTCTATGAATCAATATTCTCCCGTGGCTTAGCATAAGAATGAGGTGATGGGAGAGGGGAAAACACAACCCCTCCGGAGGCTTGCAGCCTGCTGTCAGATACCTATTTTAGGCAATGCCACTCAGATATTAGCTCAGTGGACTGCAATTTTGATTGTTCGGGACTGTGGAAGTGAACCAGCAGTCTGATACAATCTCTCCAGTTGCTTTATGGTAGCTGCTACTGACATGGAACAAAGAGTCAGTCAGCGAGAGTCGTTACTTGAAGGATGTGTGTTGGACAGGATAGTGTAATGGTGAAACTTGCATCATGACACTATTAAAGAGAGGCACTGCCTTGAGTTGGCTGGGCTTTGTTTACCAGTATATGATTCCTTCATTATTATCTGAGCATCCAAGTCAAGTCAAGTAAGTTTTATTGTCATTTTAGCCATATACACTGTATATAGTGAGATGAAGCAATGTTTCAACATGGATTAAAGTGGTGTCACATTATGATAATATAATAATATAGAAAACATTTGAGACAGGCTACATTTAGTGCACATACATTATAAATATACATAAAGTGTGTCAGACAACAGAAAACAAGACAGGGCCTAAGTAGACTTGTGACAGAGCACTGTTGTTGTAGATAGGTTCACAGTGGGCTGGATTCACTCACTAAGACACGGATGAGTGTCCACAAGGATAATTTGAGGATTCACCTAACATTTTTTTTTTCTAAGAATAATCCCAAAGCAGTGTGAGGAGCTAGTTGCAGAACTCTGATAACTTCATAAATCAGAGATATCAGAGAATAAGAGACAGACTTTACTTACCAGCAGAGGAACGACCTCTCTGAAGTTCTTTGAGGGGTTTCAAGGTGAGACAGAAATACCTAAAAAAAACAAGGAAATAAAACATGATAAGAAAATAAATAGTGTGCTTGAGATTGAGGTTCTTGGTAGACATTTGTTATCATTTTGAGACACATTTAGACGCATGGCCTTCTTCAAAGACAGATGCCCTGGATCAATCAAACTTAACACTTCTAGAAGAACCAAGCCAACCATGTTGTTGTTCATGAATAGATCGAATGAGAAGCCTAACAGGAGCAAGAAAATATTCTGCATGACTCTGAAACTGAGTACAGGTTGAGGATGAAACTATCAAATTAAATACTTCTCAGGATTATTAACTCTGTCCATAAAGGGCCATCTGGTGACATTTCAAATGTCTGCTCATGAATGGGGTGCCAACATTACATAGCATATTTTTGGCCTCATTCCTTTAAGCATCATCATTGGTCAATTACAATTTTTTTTGTTGTTGCATTTGCATTCCTTACTTTGGATGAACACTACATAGTCAAAAAAAGGGTTGATGATTTCCTGATGACCTTCATTTACCCAGCTTGTGCTATTTGCTGAAAAACTCAAAAACAAACAACCCAGCAAGGTTAATCATCACGAATTCACAAGTACAAATATTTAAATTCATTACAAGTCCTTGAAAGTTGCCAAAGTTTAATTTCTTTTTGCAGCTATAGCCTACTTGCTTTCTTTAAACACGCTGCTGCTCTGGAGTCATTCCCAATATGGCCAGACAACAAGCTTGGACAGAAAGAGGGGAACAACTCCTCGCAGGAAATGAAGCGTACTGCTATGCACTTTTACATTCTCCAAATCCCCTTGTGTTGGGACAGCATGGAACTCAGGAGAAGAAAGCCATTGTCTTTGGTAATGACATTTTGCCAGTCTCGTTACATTCTTCCATTACAGTGGATCCACCATCTGTTTCCTCCACGTCTCAAAGGGGCAGTGCAAGAGCATCTGCCCGCTCCATTCGGACGTCTTTATGGAGAGGAAAGCACTGGCTCTTTTGTGGTTCAAGACACAATATCTCCAAGTAACGATGTAGAAGAAGGAGAGTGATGAAGAAGGACAGCAGAAAGATCCACAGAAACTATCTGCACAGCTAACAGTTCTGTGCTTGAACTGTTCTAAGTGCACAAGCCTCTCCCTACAATAGGTTGGCCATTTCTATAAAGTGGGTCCTCATCAAGATTCTAATGGTCCTACAATGCACTCTAAAATACCACACAGGTCTCTTACCCCTTCTGTCTCTGATTACCCCTCTACTATCCATGTGAACTCATCTGTATCAAAAAACTAGACTGTTCCAAAGTTTTCAACAAGAGTCTAAACTTTTTGAGAACACATCATCTTCAAACAATTCTATTAAAAGGCCATAGACGATTGCCCTTTACAGATCAACACATGCTTCCCACATGCTTCCCACATGCTTCCCATCCTTTTAACAGTCTCTATACTTACAGTTGCATATACTACAGGTCAGAAAGTCATTTCACCCCAACCAACCTGAATGTCAGAGTTCCTGATTGTCCAGAGTTGTGTGATCCCAGTGCCATCATTCAAATAAAATATGTATTAGAGCTTTGGGAAATATGTAAGTGATAAGAGCCGACAAGGTGGCCAGTTCGATAGAAATAATGGTGAGGTGGAGGGCAAAGTCATTATTTCCATCAAACTGATCACCTTGAAGGCCGTTATCCTGCTTATCTCCTGTTTGTAATTAGGATACAATTTTATCTATAACTTTCTTTGTTTTTAGCAATCATGTGCATACCATCTACTATATCAATGTTGATAAACATTACTTGGGCAAGGTGAAAAAGGCTCCTTGAATATCAGACCCCAAGTGAAAATAAAGTCAAAAACTAAACTAAACTAAAACTAAACTAAACTCACTCATTCCAACAAAAACGGCAGATGAATATGTCAAGGATGCAAGGTGTAGGCCAACCATTTCAAGTTTTACAGGGGTTTGTTTGGTGCTCAAAGACTCAGCTGTTTTAGAGCTGGTTCACTGCTATACCCATAGGAATTATAACACTCTGATTCTAGGAGCTAACCAATAATATTGTGCCTCCACCTCGACATGTAATCATATCCTGCTTTCTCCTTGCTGTTTTCCTCAGTCGCTAATTTTTTTGCAGCTTATCACTTTTGCTGAATCCAATAGGCCTATCACAATTGCTGAATCCAATAGGCCTATCACAATTGCTGAATCCAATAGGCCTATCACAATTGCTGAATCCAACAGGCCTATCACAATTGCTGAATCCAACAGGCCTATCACAATTGCTGAATCCAATAGGCCTATCCAACGGAACAACAAAAACATTTCAAGTATAAAAGAAAGTATAGAATGCATCACTGAATCTAGATGCACGACAGCACTTGTAAAACATAATTCAAATTCTGTTTCCGCAAAATTTCCATAATTTTTCAACATTTTTTTTAAATCTACTATTGACTACCAAAAAAGACAGGATTGTACAAACAGGCTTGCCAAGGCTGCTAAATGTGGTTTGGGATGTACAACCAACCATGTTAAAAAGCTACTATGCTACATTATGGGCATATAAATTGTGTATTTACTTAGGTCTGACATCAAAATGGATCAAATTAGCATGCCACTGATTGATGTGTCGGTGTGGACAGTGCATGTCCCTTGGTCCACAGGAAGCTGTTGCGGTGCTCCCTGGAAGACTGATTAGCCATTCACATTTAGGCTCCACTTTCAAGCTCATTAATGATGCATGCGGAAAGAGAAGGTCCTCTCAGGCACTTACGTGGCTACCCACTGGCATCAAATGCTCTCTGTTGAAGATAAACCCCCTGCATTCTAAGTGAATTATCAATGTCTCTTCCTCTGACCCTTTCTGCTCCTGCCTTGTCAGTAGCATAGAAACACTTAGAATTAGTAAATCACTTCACCAGATACCAACAGCCTAATGGGACTAATTAGCAGCAACAGCCAATAGATGCATTCCTGGGAATGATGCAGTCCTTGCAAACTTGAGGGTTCCATCTCATTACTCCGGCACTTACAGAGTTCCAGTGATGAGATTTCCTGAAATATTCTTGCTCATCTGAAGCGTGCTCTTCACTGTGGGAAGTAACTAGGTACTGCTTCACTGGAGAGGCCGCAAGGCTTGAGTATGCTTTTGAATACAAAGTGAGCAATTTTTTTGTGTGGTGGAGCCAGAGCTTGTGTTCCACTCAGAACACTAACGCATAGTTCTTAAGTGCCACCACACAAGATACCCACCACACATAATGAGCAGGAGTATATCTTATTCTCAGTTGTGTGTATGAGAGATTCATGGAATGTGCACCGAAATACACAACTATTCACGGAATAACACTCGATCCGCTGCCGTGATTTGGCAACATTTTCATTCGTTCTCATCTTTGAACTAATTCTCTTTTTTTGAATGACTAGCAAGGACACAATCACATCAGTTCTCTGTGCAAATGTAAATGTAGAAATCTGCTCAGACCTCAGACCCTTCAGCAGTCTCAGGAGCTCAGGCATTTGGGATTACGGAGCGAGAAAGCGGTACTTGCACGTGAGAGTTACATAACAGTGTCTCTTCACAACACACTCCTCTGGCATTCCTTTTCAGATCCTGCTCATTCTATCTTCCCCTTCACTCCCTCCCTCAACCTCTTCCTCATCTCTTCCTCCCCAACCAACCCCCCCAGCCCCAAACACCACTTCCACAACCTTTTTCCTCATCAGCAGAGCTGAGGCGGAGGTTGCAGAATCAATTTATTAGCATGCAAGAATGTCTGGAAGGTGGAAACATGTGGACTGATGTGGCGAGGCAGGTACTTCGTGCTGTAAAATAGCAGGGAATGTTCTGCCTTATTAGCATGGCCACAGAGCCATTTCCTGTTACTTATCATTTCAGCTGCAGAGGGAATAGGAAATGAAGCTAGCTGGGCAAGCAATTATTTCACGCAAATGTAAAGCATTAAAAATTGAAATGGGAAACTGAAAGTGGTATAAATGCCCCCCATTTATCAAAGGTTAGGAACTTTTATTAATTTGCGTGCCAACAAAGATATAGACCAGTGGTAAAAATGGATTTGACACAGCACAGGAAATAATTTTTTCACATCGATCTGCACCAATGAAATATATGACATACTGTATGACAACAGTGCTGACAGGAAAGGCATGACCTTTCTCCCTCTGTTTCTAGTCTTCTATTTAGCTTGCTAGTAATAACTACCTTAAGAAAAAAAGGCTCATCAATGCAAAAAGGGTTCTCTGTTTCTCATTAAAGTTGTAACCTCAAGCCAGTGATAATTAGGCTAACCCTTATTAATTCTGACTGACTTCCAAGGTTTGGCCATGTAAACACACAAGTTGTTTTTCAACCATTTCTTTAATATGCTGACATGGATAAATAAAGTCCTGCACTGAACCCATTTTGATGAGATGTTACTAATTCTGGATTAAAATGCTTGAAATAACAAGTCCGCCCTAGATATGGCTCTGTGAATTTAATTTTGAACATGTTTCCAATGTTACTCACCAAATGTGTTTCTCGTCAACGCCCTTGTACAGTTGTACAGAAACTAAAACAAAAACTGAACTCACGTTTTCCTGAGGGTGTGCAAACCCAAACAGCATATATCAAACAAAGTACTTTCCAAAAATCCAGGGGCTACCTGTCACCTCTTCTATGGTCTAAGGTGTTTGAATGAGAACCCTTAGGCTTTCAAGGGTTTCTTTTGAGAAACCTCACTGGTGAATGGTCATATAGGTTTTCTTTCTTTTTTTATGCATATGCTTTTGTTTGATGATACAGAAAGGCAGCAAGCCAGTCACTATGATCCAGCGTCATGTTTGAAGTGCAAATGCAACACTGACAGAATGAGGGTAGGCATGTAAAGCCCTGGTCCACAGTGTGTGTGGTGTTTGTTGTTGGGGTGGTGAGCTAGGGAGAGGGGTGTGAGACACAGCTGCAACTAGAGCTGGGACTGGACCGTGCTCTGTGGGGCAAGTGGGCCGGCATGAGGTGGGGGTGGTGGTGGTGATTTCAGGGACACACACGGGCACAAAAAAAGTCAGGGGTGAGGGGATTACAGAGGAAGTCATGGGCCTCCTGACACGCTCAGAAGTCTGCTGTGATATGAGTGCTCCCGAATTGAGGGACTCTGTCCATCAGCTGGTGAGAAGGAAGAATACTAGAGGGTAGGGCAAATATTTTCACAGTTGATAGGCTATATAAGATTGTGACTGAGGGATTAGAGACTTTGCTAGGCCTCTGTGCCTCACAGGGGATGGAGTCTGGAGCTATGTTTCCAGGAAATTGCATGCTTTCCATTCTGGGAAGCATCATATGTGAAATAGGAGATTCTCGACTCATGCACTGCATCCTCCTCTACGACCTCACCTCCACCCTGCTACATTCCTGGCTCCTTCACACCCCAGTCAACAATCCAGAAGCACTGAGCATTAAACACAGAAGTGCTCCAGCTTGTCAACATGTTACAGAAGAGGGGCTGGACGATTAATCGAAAAATTAACAAAACAACAACGATGATCAAGCAAATGATTTTTTAAGCATTGTTTAATACTATTGTTATTTTTTATTCTGTGAACTTTTTATTTAGATTCTGTGCAAAAAATATAGCATGATCATATTGTGCCATATCGCCCAGTCCTATACTGAATATGCAAATGCAGCTATAATGGAGCTTGAGCAATCAAAACAACACAGGATGAAACTGACGGGATGACAAACGACCGGGAGACCTGGATAAGACTGCCTCCCAGCCTCGCATATCATTCCTGGCTCCGGATGACATCCATCATGCAACAGTGGGCACGAAAGTAAACATCAGCATGAAGATTTCTACACTGAAGCAGTCTACTCTCTTGCTCTTTACTCCGCTAACCAGGCACATGATTCATTCCTATCGGTTGTAACATCAGACGGACAGTCTTTGCTTGGGTTGTTGGCTACAAATTGCATCAATAAAGTCAACAAAGCGTCTGAATGTAAAATTAATACATATGGCATGAATCACACAGCAAAGATTTCAGAGGGCTTTTCCTCTGAGAGTTGATATGTGAGATTTTCTAAATGTGAAAAAAAAAACAATCATGAAAGTTTCATAGACTTGTTAAATAAGAGCTGTGTGAGATGAAATTTGTGTACTGGGAGAAAAAGACCTGACAATAAAGGCCAGCATAGTCCCATCTGGTAAAGAGAAACAAGAGGACCTCCAACGCTGTATCAAGCAAGATGCCCTGAGAATGAGAGCCGTCTGAAGATCATTGCCCTGGCAGTGATAGATTTGGCACGGATGTTGATGTGAAACCAAGACAGAGAAAGATGAGCTGATATAGACAGGCCTCCACTGGGACAAGGTGCCAAGATAGCCCTATCCCCTGTTGTCAAGGGGTATATTTTGGAGGAAGAGCTTCAGCTTCTTTTGCCATACACTGCATTGCCTCCTACTCTCACCCTAACCCCCCTTTCTGCTGGTCCCTCGGGACACAATTTAGAGGAGCCACTACAGGCATGAGAGCCAGGATTGGAAGAGACAGCAGGTGACCACCAAGGCAGACCATCAGACACACAGATGGAGGGACGAACAGACAAACAGAGCTCCAGATTGGGTGAGGCAGGAGCGAAGGAGACGCAATGCCTTCAGTGCCAGACAATCTCTGCACAGCCAGAGGGCTCTCAGCAAAACCCAATGACCCTCCACTCTCAGCCATGAAATCCCTTTCCTTCGGTCCAGCTTCAAAGAAGGGGATGGGGGGGGGGGGGGGTTACACAGCTGAAACCCAAGCCTGTTTAAAAAGGAGGCAAGGCACTGCCGATGACTTCTGAAACAATAGCCTGGCAGACAAAGGGCCGCAGATCAAGTTGAAAGTGAACGGGCCATGACCGACTAAATCAAAAGCACGTTGAGATGTGGGTGAGGAAACCCAATGCTCCATGAGATTCAAAGACTTTATCCCATCTCATGCCCTGCTCTCTAAACCAGCAAAATCCTGTAAATGTCTAAAAGCAAACTAAACGAGTAACAATATTTAGATTTCCATTTTAAAGAGGTTCTCATTTTCATGGGTTTGCTATTCAATTTAGAGCATTCGCTAAGAAAATAAATCAGAGCAAACTTTCTCATAAAACATGGATATCTATCATTTGAAGTGAATTAAAGTGAGTTCCTCAAGAATGATTCGCTTTAGAGTATTTTCTTACACATGGTGCCAAGTGAATGACTAATTAATCTAATCAGCATCCCATTAGACCCTGCTAAGGTTTGCCAGAGAAAAGAAAAGTACCATATTAAATTAACAATCACTTTATTTGGAGATGCCCTGAATGGAATATGGAAGGCAGATAGGCAGATGCAATAACAGAGTCGAATTTTATAAAGACACATATTTCACTTAGACAGCTGTTTAAGACGCTGGCTCTGGTCCTGATCGATTGAAATTTATAGCTGCTCCGCTTCATACACACTCAACATCTTGAAACACGTGGGCCCATGAGGTTCTTCTCAAAACATGGTATGAAACACCAGTGTTTTATAACTTGTTGAACTATAACGTACAGCGCAGATGTAAGGAAATATGGGGGCTTATATAAAGCAGTGTGAAATACAGCAAAACATATGATGAACAGCCTGTAAAGCTGTGCCATGGCCGCAGGAGGAAAGCATAGTCCTTTTTAAACAATCCAACCATAAGCCGACCACACTCTATGAAATTCATAGCCTTCTATCTGACAGGAAATGTGATAAAACCAGCAGAGATGGAAATGAATTCAAAAGCCCTTCTGGGCTGGAACCGGCTTATTTTGACCATATAAGCATATCATAAGAGTCCAATAGCTTTTTTCATGAAGTCATGTTAGAGGCCGGTATAATGTATAGTCACGGGTGAGCAGTATGCGCAGTCAGGAAAGGCATGTCTCGTCACTCTCCACTTCTTCCTGTGGGACTGGCAAGGCTGACGCAGTGGCAGTGGGACAGATGACCTCTTCTCATGCTATTGCACATTCTTTCCATATCTCAATCCAAACAGGCCCGTGATAACTATAGCCCCCTCCCCCCCCCACCGGGGGTGAGGGAGGCTCCCAGCCGGCCGTCAAGTGTGGAATTTGGGGAGGGCTGCCTCCCTCTCCCTCTCATTCACAGGCAGCAGTGGGCCTGCTCAGCTGGGGCTGACGTAGGAGAGTTGGCCGAGCATTGGACAGGTCATGCTGTATCGCCATACATCAAACAGCTCAACTCTCTACCCTCTGCTCTGCTCCTGCCATCAACAAGCAGAGTGGAATACGTGCAAACATTGACATCTAGCCTACACTGGCATGGGGCTCTATTTCTAGACACTGTTACTACTGACACTACTGTCGAACTAACTGTGCAGTAGCCCCAAGACTGCACTGTACCATACTTCTCACATGGGTACTTTTAATAACTCTCTTGGATGAATACTGATGATACAGCAAGGCTGGAAAGTCAGACGTTTCTTTCTTTCTTTCTTTCTACCCCCAAGCAGTTTTCAGTCGCTTCCCAAGACAGTACAAGTTAAAATCTTGTGGTGACTCTTGCGAGAGAGTGAAACTCAGGGATTGTTTCGTTGGTTTTAGTGAAAGTACAGTTCACTTTAGTGCAGTGTAGAGTCTGGGGCAAGAAGTTGACTTTGTTGGTAGCATATTGGTGGTGGTGGAGGCGTTGGTGCAGGAGCAGGTGCAGAAGCTCCTGTCAGTCACCGGAGGTCACTGGATGACTAATGGCCAGAGAATAAGCTGCACACAATCACCGAGCCACATCTGATATTGATATTTCAGGGCCATTGGTGTTGTGCAGCTTTAAATTATGCCACATGGCAGTCAACCATTAGTCATTCCCCGGCACTGATGAGAAATCAAGCAGCTGCTGTTTGCAGAGTGTCCCAGGAAAGAAGCGACCGGGCAGAGAGGCTTGGGTTGGGGGTGGGGGTGGTAGTTGGAGGAGGCACTGAAGCATATCTGCACCACTTCAGCTCCCTATTGATTGGCAACTACTTTCTCTGAAATGCCATTTATGTCACCCCGATGTGGAGATCGCTGAAAGCTGTCTTTACGGACACTGAACTCCTAAGAGACTACAGCAAGTGCATTCAGTATGGGGGGGGTATTGATTCTTTCTTATCGGTGAAACACTTGTGGGAGTACAGTCAAAACAAAGTGGCAGACTTAACCACCGTCATCTGAAGTATAGAGGTCCTTCAAAGTGACTAAGTGCTTGAGCAGAGGGGAAATCAGCATTTTGATTTTGACATTGGGATTAAGACTTGATTTGCAAATGCCATGTTCACTTCAAAACAAAACTGCGTTGCTATGAGTACAAAGTCAGAGGCTCGGGCAAATCCTCCTCCAAGTGCTATTACTCTGAGTGACAAGTGAGTAGGAAATGCATAATTATGTCAGATTGCCATGAAAACATGACCCGACTAGTACAAGGATTTGTCCCTTTGCACTGACCCATAAAATGTAACTACGGCAAACACCTTGTAATCCAATGAAATTTAACAACAGCCATCCAGATCAAAATGGGCTGAGTGAAGGTAGTGGACACAGTGATTCATCCAAGAGAAAAATATGAATGAATCTATTATGGCAAGTGGCAGAGAAGGCTCTCAGCCTTAAACCTAGCCTCAGACGAACTCTTGCATGCCACACAACTGAACTGTTTGACAGAGGTTTCCCATTTCCATTGCCAAACTGCATTTAGTCAGACATTATCACATCTCTGTTGTTCATTATAGCTGGCTTCAATTCAGTTCTCCAGCCCATCTATAATAAAGGCTTTGAAGCATGGACTGCGTTGTTGGATCTGGAGACCACATTCAGCATAAAGGACTTCACTTTCACCCAATGAAAATTTTGGGGCAATTATGCCAAACAAAATGTCCCCAACCGAATCCTGGCAACACATTGATGTTGGGACAGGACATCCAGAGTGAATGAGCGCTTGTGAAAGGCATTGAGCTTGTCAGCCAAAGCCATGGCAATTTCAATTAGTCTGAAGGTACTCAAACTCGTTCCGCGACAAATGCAGGATTTTGTTCTAGCGCTAATGCAATCATGCTGATCTAATGAGAGGGACAGGCACAGAAACCAGCGTAAAAGGAAGGTTAGATCAGAATAATCTCTGTCAACATCATTATGCTGCTGCAGTTTCTGAGCCGTTAAGCCTCTCGTCACAATCCAGTCACAGATGAACTCTGAAGGATCTAAGTTTTATATATTTGTGTGTGTGTATATATATGTTTACATTTATGTGTGTATATATACACACACACACATATATATACACACACACCTCAATTGGTTTTCATTTAAAACTGAAAACTGTAAACAAAGTACAAAGTACTTTCATCAAATTACTAAGTACTGACAAAGGCATATTAATTATAATCAGAAAAGAATTCTGCACTGACAAGGGATTCCTGACTGTTTCCTCCTATGTAGAAAGGCATGTCTGGGCAAGTATTTGACCAGTGATTTCCTTTCGTGGGAGATCACGGGTAAGCCCTGTTCATTTCCGTTGGATCAGAGTCCACCCAGTCAAGTTTGGTCAGTCTGTTTTTGAATATTACGCGTGTTTATTTGTTTCTTAAAAGGGTTTCCTGGGTACTGAGAGTTCCCACATGTTTTTCCCAGCCTTGTGGTAACACAGTGAGAAAAAGAATGGAAGAGCAGAATTCTGTTTTCCCACACAGCCTATTACCCTTTCACTGGGAATTCAAAATCAAACCCATCTCTGATAGCGGAGTACTGTAAGAGGGCTGAGGTCGAAAAGAGATGTGCATCCATTTGGCTGCACTAGGCTGGACTATTTAACAAATGTGGTGGAGTGACGTTTGCTCTTTGACTCATCAAGGCGATGAGGCAATCCAGAATCATTGAGGTTGTTTACTTTTTAAGTTTACCACATATTAAGACAGTCCGACAGCAGCATGCGTCAATGGAAAACATTTGTTCTACCCAAACTGAATCTGAATCAGAGACACCAAGGCTGATGCCTGCCCTGGAAAAAAAGACCTCCCACAATAGCCTAGATCCAGAGCCTTGGTAAAAAAACGTCACCAGCACTGTATACATCATGCTCTAGGGTTAAGCTGACAAGTTTTTATAATCCATCACCTGCTGGCTGGCTGATTCAGGTGGATGTTTGGCCATGGCTCACTAAGACCCCTGGGTCGGAAGAGACCCTACAGTGAGCCATCATAAGGAGAAGGAGCAGGTACGCTGGAGGCCCCTGTGGCTGTCCTGTGGGTTCTGGAGAGTGTTGGCACCCGCTGCCAGATTCCTGCTCGGCCCAAGCCTTGGCCCGAGACCCGCTTCGCTCAACTCTGCTCGCTCTGTGCCGGACGAAAAAAAAAAAGGCAAGCAGGGAAGCTGGCCTCTAGAGAGCCGACTGCTCAAACATGTTAAACAAACAGAAACATAACTTGTGTGGTCTGAGGCTTGGTAGCGCATGCCTCACCCTTAGACCAAGGAAGGTCACATTCATTTGGAAGACCAAGGAAGGTTGCATTCGTTTGGAAGACCAATGAAGGTCGCATTCATTTGGAAGACCAAGGAAGGTTGCATTCATTTGGAAGACCAAGGAAGGTCGCATTCATTTGCCGCTTGACCTTTACTAGCCTTGTCTATGCTGTTAATTTTGCTTTGGGCTGATAAAAAAAATTGCAGGAATGGTAAGGATTGCTGAAGATCGCAGAGCATGGAAAAATACTAGTAGTGACTAGTCTCTTTTTTTTCTTGGTGGTGGCAGATGTTGGAGAAATGGATTCCCATTCATGGGCATACCGACTGGATGAGCCAAAGGGGCATTGAGTGTACTGCCACTCAGAGCAGTACAAAACCTCTGACAACTCAACCAGACATCCTTGTCCTCACCAATTTTTACCAAAAAAGGGGACTCGTAGAAGAATGGCGAACATGTCTAAGCCGAAATACCATAAGAGCTAAGAGACTGTTGCCATCATTGAGGGAGGTCAATTGGGCTTTCCAGATCAACAAATCTGGTGAATCATTATTTTTCTTCCATCAAAGTGATGACTCACTAGCAAAGAGGTTAACAGCTGCCACGACCTCAATTTGTCTCCTTGTACAGGCGTGGCATCCTGATTTAACCCACATCATGCCATTTACAGGAGGCGAGAAAGAGAAAGAGCGAGAGAGAAAGAAAGAGCGAGAGAGAGAATGCTATATAAGGCCGGGTGAACTGTGGCTGTGTAACTGTAAGTGCAGCATGCCTTTCCCCGGTAAGGTGCGGGGAGAAACGGCCTCAGTCGTCCGTTTGTTTACACAGCATCTTCTCTTGCTTCTCCTTTTTAAGAGGTCCTGTTACCAAACTTGTCTCAGCCTCTGTAGTCCCATCTCCAACACTAATATTTACAGGGCTGTTTTGCGGTCTGAGACAGGAAGTGGACTGAGGTCTGGGCTGTGGGTGCGGCGACATCATGGCTCCACCCATACCATAGAGGTCACGTCCAGGGCAGAGAGGCTGCACCCCTCAGGCCAGGATGTCCTGCTCACCAGGTGGTGTCAGCAGGAGAGAGCAGAGAAGGCAGAGCTGCGGCTCAGTTGTATGTGTGCATACTCAAGACCATGTGCATGTGTGTGTGCCTGCACGTGTGTGGGTATGTGTGTGTGTGAGCATGTGCACGCGGGCATGTGTGTGTGTGTGTGTATGTGTGTGCATGCATGCTCAAGAGACCTTGTGCAGAGACTTTCATAAATCTCACCTCTTGCTAAACAGTTACTCTTCCTCTCTCTCCCCCTGCCTCATACCTTCTCTACCTCAGTTCAACTTTCTTGGACTAATCTTAAATTCCTCTTACTTCTCCTTCCCTCAGTATTCATCATACTTCATGCTTCTCATTTCCAGCTCTCTTGTTCTCTTTCTCTCCTTCCATCTCTCTTATTCAACGAATCTGAGACATTGGAGAGCAATGACTTAAAGGAAGAAAAAAACCTCTCAGAACTGGCTGATTAGTCAACCGTTAAGAGGGAAAGACAAATAAACGTCAGGCCTTCACTCTGCTCTCCCCTGGGTATCTTTTACTTCTCCTTTTAGAAATTACAGCTTCCTCTGTATCTAATTCACTAGGCTTGTCCACAGTGTGTGGGAAAACAAAAATGCATCCATATGTATGCACGTCCAGTAGTGCTAAACAAATGCGGGTTTCACGGCAGCGTTGCCAACCATGTCAAATAGAAGAAAAGCACCATGGGGTGGATAGTATTTTACACTTTTCATTTGCTGTGAGGGCAAATAACATTCCTCATAGCTCTATTTCTCTCTCTCTCTCACACACACACACACACACACCACACACACACACACACACACACAAACACACAAATATATTTTTAGCTTTTTTAAAGATATTCAGGTATGAAAGTCAGATATGTGCTTATGTAAGAATGCTTTGATCTTCTTAATAAGGAGGGAGTCTGCCCCTTTAAGCCTCGAAATAGCCCCAAGATCAAGGGGAGCAGAGTTGTAGCCTACCTATGCAATTAACACAGCCCCTAGATCAAACACATCCTCAGCACTGGAAACCCAGGTTAGTGTGGGCAGGTTGAGAAAACGCAATTCTGACAGTTGCAGGCGTACAGCGATCTACTCTGCGTGGCATCCCGCCCTTCTCCCCAGACACACTCAGGCTTTGATGGATTTCTCAGAGGAGCACACCTCAGAAAATGTCTTGTTTAACTGGTGTGCAGTATGTCCACAGCAGGAAAAAAAACAGTGAATGAATAAATACATATTCTTGTCCTCAGAAATACCAAATGATCCAGAAACAGACACAGGAAAGTTGTGCATTCTTTATGTATTGTGCAGAGGCATCAAGTTATTCTTCTGTCTGTTTTTTTTTTTTTTTTCCCCAACTCACCGACACCTACAGAACTGCCAGATTTGAAATGTGTTCCTTCAGAGTCCAGACAAATTCCAGGGCAGGCATGATTTTTTTTTTCCTTGACACAAGTCAGTGCTGTGATATCTAGGCTATCTGAGGGTTCTTTGAAAGTATACTCGAGTGCCATACTCTCTCAGACTGGACGGAACAGGCCACACATACAAACAAACACACACGGGTCCATGCCCTTGCAAAAGGCTCCTAAGACGTGAACAGAAAGACTTTGCTTTTAGTGCAGACATGTCCTTGGGCCAAGCTCAATCCCCATGGCCCCACGTAGGCAGCTGCCTGCCACTCCCAGTAACCCTTACCAATGCAACTCTCAAAACCTGTTGGCAAAACGTTATTTTCTTGTCCATGACTATAGACTCATAGGTCCACCCACAGAAAAGCAGCACAATGGAGTTTATCATGTGGCATTTGCCTGTAATCATTAATGATTTCACAATGCCGTTTTTAACTAAGGAAAAACGCCGGGAAAGCCGAGGTCAAGAGCATAAAAGAGGAGTCAGACACAAAATGACCTGGTAAGAAGCCAACGGCTCAACCCAGCGACAAGCAGGGCCAAACCCTGGCCAATCAAAACAGACCTCCTAATTCCGTTTCCATAACAGAGTGTGGAGCACACAGTCGTCGTGGCGATTAGAGTGATTAACTGAGCCCAAAGCTTGTGTGATTGGGAATCTGGGGTCTGATAAAGAAACATGCAGAGAGGGAGAGGGAGAGGGGGGTCGAGAGAGAGAGCGTGTAAGAGAGCGAGAGAAAAGAGGGGAGAGAGAGAGAGTGCACAGGACAGGAGGAGTGCTGAGGATGTGACACACAGCCAAACGTTTGTTCATCATGATGTCACCGTTTTCCTTGTCCGAGCCACGGTCGGAAAAAAGAGCTAAGCCCAATGCAGGCAGCGAGGGCTTACATCACATTCAAACGAGATCACCTACTATATTTAAACACGTGAAAGCTCCCGCCGGGTTCACAGCCCAGTCCAGACTAGCCCCCTTCCTCCCCCTCCCCTCCACTCAAGCCCTTACCCCATTCTGCACTGCCTTGACTCGACCATGTGCACGGCAAGGCTGCAGCCGTCCTGAGCAGAGAGTAATGGACGCAGGCTGCTCAAGGGACAAAAGGCATCTCTAAACTGTCTCGGCGATGGCAGTCACCCATGGAAATCTGCTGTGGACGGGGGCATGGTTGTTTATGGCTGGCAGTAATTACAGTTTGGTGGAGTCCCCAGCTCTGAAATTGAGCAGTACAAAGCACACCACTGGTTTTGCTGGCAGCCCAGCAGAACCATTAAATCTGTCAGCAGTTCAAAAGCAGGAGATAAACTACTGGATGTAAACTTCATGGGAGAGGACCCCCCAAACAGTCGCTATCTGGTGCCACAGAATGCTAGTGTTGCAAAAATGTTGCAGGATAATTGCATGTCTGTGTGACCCTCACTGATGCTAAAGGCTATATAGCCTAGCCTGCTGCTGTTTTGATCGACGGAAAATTGTGTCATTATGCTTATAGCTTATGAGTTACCCACAATTAGCCTACCGGACCAGGCCAATAGGGCACCAGTGTGCACAACATTAACATTACTACATGCCAAAACATGACTCTCCCTGGGCAGAACTATCACTGAATACATTAGGCTAACAGACTGACGAAAAAAAAACATCATTGGCAAAAGTTTTCAAGGCTGATGCCTCACCAAATCCAATTCTACAAACTCTAGCTAATTAAAATATATTCAGTGCAAACTCTCTGTCAGTCTATGCACTTTGCAAAATTAAGTCCATTTGTTAAAAGAGGCTTGCTTACTTATCAGTCAGCAGCAATTCACCATGGAGGAAATGCCTGTACTTACCCCCCAATTCAGTGTGTGAAAACTCACACATAATAGGTCCTACTTAAAGTGTGCACAATGTGTGTACACAATTATAACTGACAAATTAAGCACAAAATTATATTGAATGTGCCACCATAAACATTCACACATGCACACAAAATCTGCAATCAGCAAAACAGAAACTGGCTTTTTTTTGAGGGGGGGGCATGTTCTGGCGGGCCCATCCCGATGACATCACTGTGCTTACTTGCCCAGCAAGGCACCATGTTCCAATTCTGTTCAAGCATATGGCGGTGCCGATGAAGGGGAGCTTTGTCACGTTTCAGGTAAACGAGACGCGAAGCCACAGGTGGGTCTGTGCCGCGCCAGGCCCGCTCCCGAGAGGCGTGCTGGCCCCATGCCAACCAGCTCAGGCAGCTAGCAATGTCAGTGTACACATACCAGAGCCCCCAGCCCCTCAACACAAGGGGCTGGAAAGGGAGGGGGAGATAGAGAGAGAAAGAGAGAGAGAGAGAGGGAGAGAGGGAGAGAGAAAAAGACAGAGGGACAGAAAGAGAGAGAGAAAAGAGAGAGAGAGGGAGGGAGGGAGGGAGAGAGAGAGAGAGAGACTCCATCTGACCTATCAGCAGGAGGTGTGGGCCAGCTGGATTTTGTTGTCATCAGAGGCTGAGCTTTTTCGCAGGGCAAACAATTTCGGGTCCCAGCTTCAACCGTCTGGCATTCTCATGATGGAGAGAGCCAAAGAAAGAAAGAGAGAGACAGAGAGAGAGACCTCAAAAGGGCACTTGGTCTTTTGCAGGAGAGAGAAAGGAGACAGAAAAAAGCAACTTTCTTAACATCTCCTCAAGTTAAGGCTTGCCGACTTACGTCGAGTCAGCGTGCCTGATATAATTAGGCTTTCTCACCTCTGTGCAATACCTATAATACTGGGTTGGCATTATTGCAGTTGTCTGGGGCAAAAAAAATAGTAAAAGTTGCTGCTTCATGCTTGAATTGCTGCTTGCCATTACAAAATGCAACATTTTGGGAAGCCCAGAAAAGGGACAGCCTTGGCAAAAAAGCAGCAGTCACACGGAGGGCGACTGCCTGTCCTGTGCTGATGAAAATAGGGCTGTCTCCGTGGTGACAGGGTCATGGTGTGCTTCATCGAAGAGAGAGGAGTGCAAGGCGTCATGAGCTTGTTGATTTGAGGAGAGAAGAGGAGAGGAGAGGAGAGGAGAGGGAAAGGGAGAGGAGAGGGAGAGGGAGATGGAGAGGGAGAGGGAGAGCGCTTTCATCAGCCGGCTGTGTGGAGAGGGCCGAGATGGAATCAGCGGCTCCTATCTTGAGTGCCGGGCCTGCCGCCGAAGCAGACCCTCATTATCTAAGTGGTGGCGAGACGGACAGCCGAGCGAGAATGGAGGGAAGGCTTCAAATGAGCCCATAATTGCACTGTTTGCTACAAAATTCAACTGCAAGTTTCTTTATCTCTTCTCAATTACTGTGTGTGTGTGACAGCGGGAGAGAGAGAGGGAGGGAGAGAGAGAGAAAGAGGGAGAGAGAGAAGGAAACTTAAAATGGCCCTAAAACACTCCAGAGAAATTCAAAGTCATTAAAAGTTGTGATGATCACTGGGCATGCATAATAGTGGGTGTGACGGCGATTAAGATTTCCTGTTGATTTTTATCACTCTGCATGTTTGACAAACGACCTAAGTGTTTTCAAAGCAAACAATACAACGAAGTGGCGTAATAAAATAAAGCAACCCGATCCTCCACTCCCCAGACAGCCAGGCTCAGGCCACAGGGCCGGAGAGTTGGCTAGTGTCAGTGTTGGGATAGGGGGGAGGTTTGGGGAGGGATCAATAGCTTAGACACAAGTAGTGAAAAACCGGTGGCTTAGAGAACACACTCTGGTCATATAGCCCACTAAAGCGACCTGACAACTTTGTTTGATCACTCTGCGCAACAGGGAGGACGGGTGATTATAGCAGGGAAAAAGCTGTGCTTGCTTTGGAGGTGGATCACAGCCGTTAGCCTATGTCTGCCCATATGTGTGTGAGTAAGTGGACATTGTACAGTGTGTGTGCAAAGTCTCCAAACAAGAGAGGAACAGATGAACACACATACACACACACACACACACACAGAGACAAAGAAGGAGGTGGTGGAGGGGGGGTTACTTGTCACTCGCCACCAGCAAGTTCATGCTGTTACTCACCTCACTCCCCCTCTCCCCTGTCCAGCTCCCTCCTGTTCTCCTCTGTAATCTCCCTGCCAACCAGGGCAGCGTGCCAGCAGTCCCGCTCGACCCCAGACGTCCAACCATCAACACCCCACCCCCCCCTCCCCTGCTGCTCCACACTTTAAGCATTCCTGAAGCCTCTCTTTATGGACTTCCGCCACGGTTGCCACTACCACCACCAGCGATTTCACGCCATTCTCAGACAGCCGTGTCACCAGCATCATAGCATAGCATCCCCACAGACAGCTACAAACCCCTTGAGCACCCGATATAGCTGTCACAGGGTTCGGACTAAAGGTGCATGTCTTTTCTTTTTGTGTTCATAGCCTGAATGCATTTCTGTCCAACCCCCACCACCACCATCACCACCACCACCCAATTCCCCCATCTTGCATAATGAACAGTGAGTGCTTTGCACAAGCGGTCAAGGCTGGATCACTTGTGTGACACACACACTAATACCACTGGTGATTCATAGTGTGAAGACACTGGACAAGATTAGGCCCTATGTGTAATGCTCCTGTTGCACACAGCCAAAAGTGGTGACAAACAATAGTGTCAGCCTCCTTTTTTTTTTTTTTAACATGCGTGCAGTCACAGGCGTATTTTGACTGTACAGTTCAGTTGCACGTCTTAATTCAAAGACAGTTACTGGAAACAAATCTGCTCACTGTAATTGCTTGAGACCTCTCTGGCTAATGCATGTCTTTAGCACAGTTTAATAAGAGAGGCATATGGGGTGATCAAAGTGATTTCTGGAGCATGCTAATGCAGGAGCCCAGCTGCGATCTCCGTCTTGGACAATTCCTGAGTTATGCCAAGTACGTGCACAATGAATGAAGATGATTAGCCTAGCTTGAAAAACATGTGACACACAGCACCACAATCTAGGCTGACAATTTCCCCACTGCTTTCTCTTTTGTCCTGCATACCCGTCTAATCACTCAGCCATTGTGAGAGACAACCACTGACTGAGTTATCCATGGAAACTTGACAAACAGCACAACTCTGCATTGCAAAACAGCATGACAAAAATAACCTGACTCTAGTCTTTCGGTTACCTGGAATGAAAGCAGAGGTGGAGATCGGTTTGCAAGAGAGGGGCTGAGTTTAGTGGGCATCAGCGGGACACAGCTAACAGCTGTTCATAAACAAAAAAGGGCCCCACTCAAGGCTGCTAAACATCTAGTCTTTTCATTCTTCTCATTCAGTCCATTCAGTATGGTCAGTGTTTCCCAGCCTGTTGATGTGTCAGACAAAAGGAAGGCTGTAAGCCAAATGACCATTAATTACAAATGCTCACAAACTGCAGACCAATGGAATCAAAGAAAGACAGTCAGTGTTAAACTGGACTTTTAAGCTCATTGGATGAAAACAAAGCTCACCCATGGGACCGCTGCAGGGTATCTGGAGTGAATGTACGTATTGTACTGTATGTGGCCTAGGCCTTCTTCATGAATATCACATTACCCATATGACAGTTCCCTATTGAAGTATACAGTTTGCACTTTCTGATAAAAATACTGTGGAATTTTCTTGAGGCACTCCTTCTCTCTCTCTCTCTCTCTCTCCCCCCCCCATCTCTCATACTTTAGCTTTCATTCTTCCCATCCCAAGCAGAAGAACAAATAAGGAAGTCCGCTTGTGGTTCTGGCAGTGATTCACTCTATTTTCGTGACATTTCGAGATCCAATTTCAGCCCATGCGTGACCCACCCTATTCATCTAATCCAGAGTGAGTGAAGTGATGCAAGTACATCAAATACTTCCAACTGCCTTGACAGAAATCAGCTGTTATCTCTCTAGACATCAAGGTAAGCAGCATAGCCATTATAAGTCAGAAAACAGACGAGAGGGGTGAAAAAATGGATGTGAATCCTGCTGATTTTTGACAAATTAGCCTTGGAACCCACTGTCACCTAATTAACCATCTGAGGAATATTGTTCAAAGAGTCATCATGAGTTAGGGTTAGGTAGGCACCTTTTCAACATGTATTATACATAGCTACAAATATAACAACCCTGAAGCTTGAAATATAATTTCATGGCACACAGCAGAAATATGGAGTGGAATAGTTGTGCGTGGATAGAAAAACATCAGAGCCTTTGGAGGGTGAAATGAATTCAAGACCGCATAGAAGCTTGCATCCCAGGAAGTAAACAGCTTGCCCTTCCTATCCTGCTTCTCATCTTTCACCTCTGTTACACACACACACACACACACACACACACACACATACACCACATCTTACTTGGCTGAATCCGAATGGCCTTCATAACCCAGAGCCCTAAACTCTCAAAGGCACCAAGCAAGACTGAATTTTTACCTCCGGAGCGCCCCCTACAGTCACCAATTTTTTAAAAAGGCAACAACGTTGTACATTCTCATCAATCCATGTGGATGTGTTTGAAATCCAAAGAACAGGAAGCGGCGAAGATCATTTCCATAGCATTATGTTGATTGACAAGGCAATAAAAGTGATTTCAGTTTCATTCAGTTTCAGTTTTGTTTAACACCGGCTCGCCAATCTAAGCCAATCATGAGGCTGATTTGTGCCCATTAAAGAGACCATATGCAGCATTTTCATCATCATAAAACTGTTTATACACCATTGTTTTGTTTGACAGACCTGTTGCCGTGAAAACGGTGACTTTCCCTGCCCCATTTAGCATTTCCTTTCGGAAAACCTAAATTTAAAAAAGCGGCTTGTCTTTTCTTTACAACAGTATTGGGATCTTATGGTGTTTTTTTCTCTATGAGTTCCCCATACAGATTTAGGGTGCATAATGCAACAACAACGCAAAAAAGAAAACCATGGTTGCTGTGCGGCTCTAAGTCTTTGGAGGTTCTGAGCTTAGAGTTTAGTTGGGACACAAGAGTATAAAAGAAAGAAAGATAGTGTTTGGGTAAATTGGTGGGTTTCGTTTTCGACGGCACAAAGTGCTTGTTTTCCCTTCTTCTGCTCTCAGGAATTTTGTGACCTAGCTCTGGCTGCGAGCTCAGCCCTCACAAACAACAGCACAAAGCACAAGGCCCGGTGAGTGGGTGCTTAAGATCTGGCATGAGATTGCATTCGGGCATGTCATGAAAACAGCTCTCCTGCCATGGCAATGCATCGCATCTGTACACCAAGCCTAGAGCGGGCATGCCACAGCTCACACTCGCCTGTGTAAACAAGGCAAACAGCAAGGCATGGATAAGTGGGGCTGGGAGTGGAGATGAGGAGGGGGGGGGGGGTCTTATCTGCCTAGCTGCGCAAGTGTGTCTCTAATTTTAGCAGCAGACCCAGTATGAGTACAGGATGCACTCTAACCACAAACATGGATCCAGTGCTGCCCCTCTGTGCAATTAACCACCAGGAAAACGACCAGCTTGACTCTCAGAGGTAATGCAACAGCTGGCCCGAGCAGAACAATGTAATTATACATCGTTATGGCACGCTGATTCAACCTGGAAACTGGCAGGCTGGAAATTCCATCAGGACTTTAGGAACTGACCCCCAAGTACACAACTATTTCCAAAGCCAGTCCTTTGCACCTGTAACCGTGCATGGTAGATAAGTGCAGACAACACAGACCTCAGCACAGTGTTGTTTGCTTGGAGTAAAGCTGTGTCTACTCTGGTAAGCGACACAGCAAGACCTTTATTAACCATCAGGTTATCAGCTGGATACCGCATGAAGGTCCTTATGTCTGCACATAAACAAATATCACATAGTGCTTTTTTTAGTCGGTTAGTACAACACAGGCTCATATCAGGAGAGGTGCACTGCCAAGGGAAAACAGTGAGGACAGGAGCTGACATTCAAATCTTGAGCACAAAGCAGAATGGACAGAGCTGAAAAGAAAAACACTGAGACCATGGAGGAGTATACAAGGCCCGCAGAGGTGATCAGCACGAAAATTTATCTTTTATGAACACAGAGCAGTCATTTGTTATCAGAAACACATGGGCCGAGATAAAAAACCTTCATGGCCCTCCATGGTTCCAGCTACCAATCCCTTGTTATATATTCTGAAAGTCAGATCCATGCAGAGACAGGTTATGACTATGAGAAAAACAGTATTCGTCATGAGCAGCCAGGGCAACATCCCTTAGGGAATTGTAAAGGACGCAAAGGAATTTGAGAGATCATGCCAGGAGCAAGAAAGGAAAAAAATAAAACAGGACATTTTTCCCCTGTTCTGAGTGTTTCCTGGATCCGATGTGCAGTGGGAATAAGCTATAAGAATTAAGGCTTACCTGTTACAGTCATCACAACTATGGTGCACAAACAGCCAAGCTGCAGCTCCACCTGTGCCAAACTTCCAATAAAGACAAACCCCTCAGCCAAAGAAAGACTTCTCAGGGCTCTTGCAAAGCATTATGCCTTCACCCTTTCCCACTTACTGGGAAACTTTCTGAGGATCACAACATCAGCAATGCTAGGTCACAGGGGTATATTTAAACCTGTCCGTGTGATATAGGAGACTTTCTGAGAGGCTTGGAGCGAAAGGTGCACACTGCTTGAACAGACCCCCTGAGGCTCAAAGAGTTTTGCAGGGCTGCATGACAGCAGATGACGCCCAACAGTCCAAGCTCGCCAGTCTCCAGCCCTGCCAGACCTGTCAGTCTTGTCTCACGCAATGAAAATAACACTGTCATCACCACCTTTGCCATCCACGCACCCGGCAGCCAAAACAGGAGCCCGTCCACACAGCCAACCACGCCATGCTGTGCCTGGGACACTTTTTCAGTTTGGTTTCGGGTTTCTAGCGTGAGCAATGTAGGTGAGTCAGGCTTATCATCACAGCTGTATAATTTTTAACGGAAACAGAAAAAGAAACAAAGACAGAAAAGCCTCCCTCTCCGGTTCCCAGACAGGCTGCAATGCTGTGGGTGTTTCTGACACTGGAATACAACCAACATTGTGTTTCTTTTGCATCTGATTCTACCAACAGAGCTCAGTAGAATAAACAGGCATGTATAATAATGCACCGCTGTGTTTAGATGAAGAAAATAGTCATTATGTCAGCTTGAAAATGGTAGCTAGAGGTTTCTAGCTGTTTCACCATGTGTCTAATTACTAGACACACGGCAAACATCCGCAGTGGTTCCATTCTGAAGCAGATACTAAACTCCAAAACACAGAACTCATTTCACAGTCGCCTGAAGTAATCCAGCTACAGTAGTAGTAGTTCATGGGATTGTTATATTACAGAAACATTTCAGTTATCTTTACCAAAACACCAGGGGGTTGGTTCCACTTTTGAAGACAAAACAATACAAGCACAGATGGAACCGATGAGTATATTCCTCATAGAAATGTTTCATGCAACAAAGCCTAATGTAACAAAGCAAGTGAGCGCAAACTGAGATTTTGGAGCAGTCAGCCCTTACTACCCAATAACATGCTTGCTGAAATCTTTCAAATGGTTTGAAAAACTTTATTTTGGAATTCACTGTCAAGGTGACCTGCATGCAAACTGCTTAAAATCCAATTAATGAAGACTCACTGCAAATTCTGCCAAATCAGAAGGATTAATCAGAATGATCAAAGAGATAATAGTAAAACACTAAGCATAAGCCACACTGTGTGGTTCACCTCCAAACTTTTCATTTTGATCACTGGCTTTGCAAAGAGGACCACAGTGATCCTGTTTGTGCATCTGCAGTTTATTGTCATAGGGAGGAGGGAGATTTTGACTCTCCAGCTCCCTTTAACCTAGCCTTTAAAGCTATGACCTCTGCCCTTACTGACATCAAATAAATACGACCATGTAAAGGCACCCCAGGGCACTGGGGTCATGGAGGGAATGCATGTTCTACAACTACGGCAGGTGTCTCAGTGTCCATCTTAAATTCACATTATCTGATTTCCCAAAATTGATCAATTTGAGCAAAGCAACTAATATGACTGCGCAGTAACTGTCTATTAGTGATTACAGTTTCATCATTTAGTATTGTTATTACAATGTTATAACCTGAGTTGGAGATATTTGGTTGGAGTTTATTAGTGATGTGTCGACCAGATGCTCCAGGTCTCCTCTTAAGGGGGTAATCGGAGCTGCCACTGCATCTGCTGGTTTCATGTTCCACACAAGATGATGAGTGTGTGGAACATCTCTTAATGAGGGTGGCCTACAGGCTAAACCATTCCCATCCATCAGGTCATGCTCACCACTGCCGGCCTCTCCCCACCAATCTCCAGCCAGCTTCAGCTCCCAGCTCCACAGAGGTCTGTGGAGCCATATTAACACTTCAAACATGAAGGCAAAAACTGGGTAACATTTGCTACACCACTGGAGAAAATTCACTGTGACAATCAATGTCAGGCTGCACTACTGCTTTTCAAGAGAGCTGGCATCCTAAGAAAAAAAGGACTAGTACAATACTTTACTTCAAAGGCCTCAATTCTACTTCGTAAAAATGACTGTGGCAGAAAGGAAATTTATTCTAAGAGGCTTGCATTATAAATAAGTCTGTGACGGTTTGGTGCCTCTAATTCATGAGAACACATTTTGTGGTTTTCCATCATTTGCACTGAATATTATTTAATGCCAACTAGCCTATTACACAACTTATTTTTCAGAGGTACAGGCCGTTTTAAAAGTAAAAATGTGGCTAGTTGTGCAGAGCACCTTTGTGATAAACAAAGTCAGAAAAGCACAGATTTTCACTGGGTCTAACTTGTTCCTGATGAATGTGAGTGGAGCATTTTCAGAGGGTGTGCAGCCATTTAGAATATCCACAGAAGTGATAGCCACACCATTTAGAATATCCATAGAAGTGATAGCCACACCATTTAGAATATCCCACAGAATTTGTAGCCTACTGTTTGGTGAGGCTCACAGAGCTGATTGTTTATGTGTTTTTATTCACTATATTGATCACAAACACTTTTACTACAGCAATCAACACTACCCTTGACAGCATGAAATTAGAGAAATCCTTTTCGCATTTAGCCCACCGCTTCTTCTTGAAACCATGTTACATTATTTATTTTTCTGCCTGACTACATCTATGTCCTCTGACTGCCCTGCCCCTGGTGTGCCCCCTCTAGGCCTCTGGGTCACACCTGTTCTCCAGTTCTGACAGAGAGGAAGGGGAGAGTTCAAAGTGCAGGGTGTCACATAACATTTCCTCAACAAGATCTCAGAAAGCTCCAAACAATTAGAAACGAGAACATATATGTCAGAAAATAAGTAAACAAACTGTGAGGTTCTGATGAATCTTCTGATAATCATTACCTCATAACATTCTCCCGTTTTAGGGTATATACTGCATGTGTCAGTGGGGTTTATGGGATTGTTAATGTCTTATTAGAATGTGGGAAGAGATGATAACTACCTACCATTGAGCACACTTTAAAAAGGACGTTTGTCAAGGCTAACTGCACCAGTATGAGCAAAAATGAAAAGAGGAACAGAAGGAAGCAACAAAATCTTTTACAGAGCAAAATACAGCTTTGGCCAAAATGGCAAACAGCAAAATCTTTCTTCACAGTAATGTGGCTATTTTCCCAGTGAGGGAGAAAAGCAAAATCCTGGTTTGAGCAAAATGAAGCAAAACAGCAAGATGGTTGATGGTTGACATTCTAGGCAGATGCAACATTTTCTATGCCAAAGTATTCTGACTGCTTCCAGCTAAGTCAAGTTGACATCCAAAAGCAGCAGACCCATGGTGCACTGTGGGGCTGTCTCGCAACCTGATTTGTGATATGATGAGCATTTACCATTCTAAAGTTACACCTACACCTTTATAATACCACAGAATAAAAGGAAGTATGTGAGGCCAGTGTTCACTCCAATTCTGAGGTTATACTGCATTTTTGTTTGATCATTGTACCCAGCAGTGGACATTGGAGACGCTGTTGGAGGAAGTGAGGGTCAGATTGGAAGTATGAATTCAATTAAACAACAATAAAACTATTGTTGCTCAACTGAATTCATATTTCCAATCAGACCTTTCAGTTACATCCAGCAGGATCTGTTACACAGAATAGCCCTCACAATAACATATCTAACCTTCCTGCCTTTAAATATTTTCGACACAGTACTACTGACACATGCAACGTCAGCGCACACAGTAATACTATTCACTCTGCATACGTCTGATTTTTGCTCACCGATACATTGGTCACTCATCCCCTTTCGACTCTCATTTCAGACAACCAAGTGATGTGGACATGACCACATGCGTACACATAAATGGTGTGGTCTTGTTGTAGACGAACAATGACAAAAGTCATATTACATTACATATACGAATGACACATAACTGAATACTGAAGAATAAAACCATGTGCATTAGACTAGGCCTGCTATGTCTCAATATGTGATGGATTTATTTACACATAGCCCACTATTGTGGTTTGACGTCACATCATAAATTAGGACGAGCGAAACGTGATAGACCAGTGTCAATGCAAAATCACTCTAAATCTGTGCAACGGACTAATACAAGTAAGAGGCTAACTAAAATTATTTCTCTAATGTCTTGTGGATTAGTTGTAGCATAACTTTGCAACAGGGAATAGGCTACGCACGAATGTAATCATACTGCTATTAAATCATGCTATCGTGCTGTTGCAGGTAAACTTTTAGCTAGCTACTAGTGACTTCGCTGAATGCAAAACAGAGAACAGCAACCAAACTAAATAGCGTTACTACCAGTAACAGTCAGATAATATCAGCAATGCAAAATGTCCACGACATAACGTTAACGATATAACAGAATAATGTTACACATTCTGTGTGACGACCACTTTTGAACTTCCCCATGTATTAAAGATATAACGTTAGTTACGTCTGTACCTTCTGACTGGGAGAACTGGAACTTTTTCTTACCGTTAGCAGTTTTTTTGCTCCGTCACATTCCTTTAAACTCTTGACATCACCTTAATCCGAACACCACGAACTGTCCTCCAATGGCAATGTCGAATCCGTGCAATATTTTTAATGGTTGATAAAAGTAATCACGCGTCGCTGGTCTCGCACACTTTAGCTCTCAGCCGCTGCATTTCCAGCCATTCGCGTGAACGCGCATACGTAGCTAAGGGCGGTCTCTCGTCTCAAGTGCTGGTAAGCAGTTCACGAAGAACTGCTTACCAAAATGACGGGCACGCGCATCGTTCACATTAGCTGAACTGGAAATGTGTTATTTCGGAGGTCCAGATCCATTGAAGTAAAATTTTAATTATTTTATCTTCAAGGGATAACTTATACTCTGAGATATATCTATGATAATCATTTCCTTGTATATTTTTGTAATGTATATTATGACTACCAAAGCCTTAAAGACCTTCAAAGGCCTTTCAGTAGGGCTAGGCCTACTTCATGGAGATGAAATAGAAACTGTAATGGTAGACATAGACCTAGGTATGGGATTATGTTTGGGAAATGAGGGTTACGCATCACAGCTCGCAATGACATGGCAGTGGTAGCCTATAATTTGCTAGTCGTCATACATACTTGTTGAATGGGTCTGGTAAACATTGTAGGGCAAGCTCTGGAGTTCCCCCTCTCATCCCAGTTTCTGTTGGCCCCTGTCCCCAGGAAGGGGAGGGTGGATCAGTGAGGTGGGTCGGTAGTCAATAACGATGTGGGGGAGTGACTCATGTCTTTACACATTCCAGACATTGTTTCCCTTTCACCGGCTATCAGGGCCAAGGTTTTCCAAGGCTGGGAAGGGACAGTGGAGGTGATGGCAAGAGTGATAGCTGGAGCAAAACTGTAGACGTCTGTATATTCAGTGCCTGCCTTCACCCATGGTGTTTTTTTGTTTGTTTGTTTGTTTATCATGGGCCAAGTATAGGGTGACCAGACACCCCCCATTTTCCAGGAACAGGTTTTTGGTGGTCTGTCTCCAGGAAAATACAAGAAAACACACATTTTTCCCATTTTTCTGAGTTAAAACATTACTTATTTTAATGATATTTACTGTAGAAATAGGAATGTGCCCAGTTCCCAAGGAAAATTCAGGGAAATGTCCCAGATTTTCATCTCAGAGGTCTGGTCACTTTAGCCCAGTAACTTGTCACTTGACTACTGCAGATTCACAGAAGTAGAAACTTCAGTCTGATGTGTTGACCAATGATCATACTGTGATAACCCTAAATAAGTCTAGGTGGGATTACAGACATTTCAACCACAAAAAAGACAGACGTGACCATAATTTTCCTTGACATGAATCACTCCATTTAATAAATGACTAAAAATTACTCATTGAAAGACTGAGAACTGTGTGGTAGCCCTGTGTGTAGTGTTTTATTTCATCTAATAAAACACAGACATTTATTCAGTGACCAATGTAATAGTTCTCGCAGGAAATAAGGACAGTTTGGACTTATTACTTTTGTCTCCTAGATGGTACAGAGGAAGAAACTCAAGAGGAGCAATATCAAACTATCACTGCATACAAATGTGAGCAAATGATGTTGCATCTTTGTTAACATAATGCTAACAAAGAACAACCAAAGATTTTAATCTCAGTGGATGAAAGGGAAATGTTGACTCAGAGGGTGAGAATGCGATACACAGGACAAAGCAGCACTGAGTGGCTTGCACCACAGAGAAAACAATGCATAATTTATCATACATCAGTAAATCAGTGCAATACTCTAGTGAAACAGCCAAAATCTTAGAGTAGTTCTATTTCTTTTTGCCTCAAAACTTAATGGATTTTTACGTCAACCATGACAAGTCACCCCATGCAGCTTTCTAATCAATGACACCTGCAAACAAAACAAAACAAAACAAAAAACAAATTACACAAGATTGATTTTAATATCTTACTCACTGATTTAAATAATGAACTTGGTGCTTTGTAAGCTCAGTGTTGTCCTGTTCGGCAGCAGGTTATTTTGAGGCTGCTGTGGTAAGAAAAAAGAGCAGATATCTGGCCAGCTCAAGGGAGAAGGCTCAAGTCAGTCCAGCTCAGCACATGACTCCTGACTTCTGAATGACTCACTCACACATCCTGCATCCCTCCCCCAGCCCTTGAAATGGAAATGATTTCTTTTCCTCAGACGCACGCCTGTCTAAACCCTCACCCATTTGCCCCCTTCACACGACCCCTTTATCCTGCACAGGAAGCTGGGGAGAAGTAGATGACCCAACCATTTCAATGGGGGCATAAGGTGATGGAAACATGGAGTCATGAATTTGGGTACTTTTACCCACCTCTCTGACAGGGCTATTTTCCCCAGCATGACCAAGTGTAGCGACACATTCTCAATTACATTCAATGCAAACAAAGTTTGTAGCCCATACTATGTGTCGGTGAAAATGACTGCTGAATTCTAGTCGTTAACACTTGTGGAAGGTATGGAAGCCTTGGCCATGACACTCATGAATCAAAATGGGAACTCGTTGCTATTGGGACTGACAAAACTGGGCAACAGTCATTCTACTTGGCAGAGGAAGTGAAGGCGATAAAAAGGGGAGAGAAAGACTGGGAAGTAGGACACCTGTGAGCTGGCTGCTGGTGCTGTTCCAACGGCACACGTGGGGCTTGCACAGGCAGGATGCTCCAGCTGGGAGGCAGGAAATGGGCATCAGAACAGAACCACACACACACACACACACACACAGAGTCACAACAAACACATACACACACACAGTAAAAATAAAACTGTCTGAAATTAAGTTTCAACTTTTTGAAACTGCTATGACGATTCTAGGCTCAAGTCATTTCCTGTTATTGTATTTATATACAGTCTCTTTTTCCAGTCTATTCTGTGGTGCAATCTTGTAAAATCTTTTGAGGTAAAGTACAAGGTGAATTCCTGATTTACGAGACGTTTGAAACAGAGCAGCCAATCAAAAGCTGCCAGTGAAGGGTGCCAAAACCAATATGAAATGATAACGTTGTGCATCTTGGCATGAAAATAAAATACTGCAGAAGTACAAAGTGCAGACCGCAGATGGTAGACAAAATTATTTCTTGGCCCAGTAACATTTCAACGGGTGAAAAATTTGCCGGCTCAAGGTCTCACTCCATGGGGGACTGCAAAGTTCTAGTCTGAACTGGCAGTCTGCTGTTTCTGAAAATGATGGAAGAAACGCAGGAGCTATGCACATGGCTAAGAACACTCCTCTTGTTTGACAGCACAATAGAGATCTCTCTTCTGCATGATTTGGCACTGTCATATTGAAGCCCTTTAATAAATGCCCTTGGGCCGTTTCTCCACCTTTACTCTGAAACAACACGGCCCTTGGCTCCACATCTGCAAGGCTCATCCCACTGCCAGGCATACCGACCATGCTGGGAAACACAAAGTGATCATTTGCCTATGAGTCAGTGTCATGGACAAAAGCCTTTGACCATTCATGGTTATAACATAAATCACACCTGTTGCTTCTACATTAGCAAAGCAACATCAACAGAGAACAATAATTCTGAGGTTACAGCTCCTCCTCTGGTGTCTTGCATGACTGGTCTGCTATAGCCCAAGTATATACTCCTGACAGGATATGTATCATTAAACAAACATAAATGTGTTGTCTAGCACACACCCTGACCACCTGACCATGACTAGGCCAAGCAACACACTATACTGCCCTGGTGAACAAAAGCTTTACAAAAAATGTAGTCTTTACTGAAAATTGACTTTATTAGACAAGACATTTTGTCACACTAAGGCTATCCTGCCACAGCAGTCTACAAAATAATTTCAAAATCAGAATGTATGATTCCTAAAAAAACATTCTTATTAACTATTTTGACAATAAAATGTTCAAAACCATGTATCAACATTTACCAACAATGTGTGTCTGGTTTGGGACAAATTAAATCAAACTAAATTCCTCCTGTCAGCTGCTCACTTGTATCTCAAGACAAACAGACAAACACAATTGGCATTAGGCATTCTTCCCCTGTTATGGCAAAGAGAAGTATTCAAATAAAAATAAGAAAGTTTAAAAGTTTTTTTTTAAAAAAAAGCAGACACAAGGCTCACTGTAGAAAAGAAATAAATATGCAGTCAAGGTTCCACGTGTGGTGTGAGACACTTAAGATAATTGAGACAAAATAGGCAGTGTCTTCTTCACAGGACTACAAGCGGACTTCTTGGCGGCGGCGGTGGTGGTGGTGGTGGTGGTGCTGTCGGAGCAAATGCATCAGATGAGGACCCATGGACGCTCAGCCTCAGGATCACCTCTCCACAGCTTCTGATGGGGAAACTTCAGTTACCTGCGGCCAGTTTGGTTTAATCATGTCAACATCTGTAGGAGGCTTTCATCACTACAACATTAAAACAGCCTTGTGGTTCCTCCCTAGCCTTGTAAATGGACATGCCAGGATCTCTTACTGCCTTATAAGGCATGAAGCCACTATAAACAGATCCGACCTTTCTTTGCAGTGAACAGTGAATGAGTGGCAGGCATGGACAGCCCTCTGCTTGCGTGTTTTGTCACAGACAAAATCAGCTGACGGACTGTGTTGTAATTTGAATCACGCATAACCTGGGGGCGACCACGAGAGCGTTTTGTTTTGTTTTCTCTTCCAAAGCATCTGTTTCTCTCTGCATAGGAGACTAATAGAGACACACATGGGTCAAAATTAACATTTTGAAATGTTAATATCTCCCTGCCACTGAGAGACACAGTGGTACAATTCACCAGCCATTCAATAGCAAATCAGCATTTTTTTGTCTGAGATCTATCAGCCACCTTCAAAATTTACCAGCATTTGGCTGGTGGTTGGTACTAATATTGATCCCTGGGGACACATGCATATATGCTCTCCATGTGCCTTACCTCTCCAGACGGGTCACCACCTCTCTGACAGCATTGATCAGGCTCTCATGCTCCTGGGGATTGGCCAGAATGAGGCTGTGCAGCTTCTTCATGTAGCTGTCGATGGAGTCCAGGGTGGGCGTCTCTCCACTGCCTACAGATGCAGGGAATATTTAGGGTGACACAGGGGCAATGGGATGAGAAACAGCCACAAAAGAACAACTCAGAGAAACTTAAATGTCAAAAGAGAGGCTGACTCAAGCTTTCAAAAGATATACGCTCCAAAAGAAAAGCATGATGCAAAGAATGTGTGAATTCAAATAAGGGAGTCTATTCCAAGGTGACTTGAGGTGGAGGATTCAAAGACGGCAAGTGTAGGCAACTGCCTAGTGTGCATTTGAGATGTGAAGCTTTTTGTCAACAATCTGGTGCCCAAGGGCCACATGCTTGGAAGGCTGCGGTACAAGTGAGCACAACCTAGGCACTGACAGAGCATGGAGCGCCTGTGGACCCACACTGCTGATGTACAATTCAGGGGAAATGGTGAGACTCATTCTAAATAGACCACTGTTTCCTGATATGTAGACCGCACCATGAGCGTGAGACAAAGAGAAAGAGAAAAAAAAGAGACAGAAAGCCCCTTTGAGGCAGCTGACAGCACTGGTGTTTAATCACCAATCCTCAAAGAAAGGAGCCCCAAGTGCAAAAGCTAAATTGTTCATGATGCATTAACATTACATTACAAGCCCCCTGAGATGCAGCAGTGTCCTTCAGCTGCACACTTTCAAAGTCAGGGTAAAAATAAAAAACAAACTTCACAGAACTCTGGGGTTAATTGGTAATTCATCCTAAAACTAATTCTCTATCCTGAGATCATTCGAACCTCTGGTGCCTCTGCCAGTGAGGCTGGCACCAACTGACTGCGGTGTTTTCCTATGCATGCCAGTCCTTCCTGATCCTACTCAAGATTTGCTCCAGCGCAGCAGATGTGCCAATGACGCTCAAAAGCCTTGAGCACAGACCGCACATCTGTACAGGACAGCAGGGCAGGCCCGGTGCCAACAAACCTGTCCAGCTAAAGTACAGTGCACACACACACACACACACACACACACACACACACCCAAATACACACAAACACAAACCTACACACTCCCAGTGCACATGTGGTCTTAATCCACGTGATAAATCAGAGGATGCTTACAAGCTAAACAAAGTGGCGTGCACCCCTTGTGCTTGTGTGTGTGTGTGTGTGTGTGTGTGTGTGTGTGTGTGTGTGTATACACAAAAAGCCAGATGGAGCTTTCTGTGACAAGTGCGCAAGTGAAAGACTGAATCTGTCTGTGTATGCACAATGTAATCTAAATACCCTGAGTATTGTGCCTGTGTCATGATGTGTATTAATCAACTAAAGATGTCTCTTTGTATTGCATGGGCCTGGCTATAAACGTATGCTTCTACATGTGAAGTACCACATGTACATGTGCATTTATTTATGCTCCATCAAGGTGTTTAGTGAGTGAGTGTGTGTGTGTGTGTGTGTGTGTGTGTGTGTGTGTGTGTGTGGGTGTGTTTGCATATCTGTGTATGTTTGTGCGTGTGTGCATGCGTGCGTGTGTGCATGCATGCGTGCGTGCATGTACATGTGTACGTGCGTGCACGTGTGTATGTGTGTACGTGTGTGTGTGTGTGTGTGTGTGTGTGTGTATACGTGTGTGTGTGTGTGTGTCTGGGTACCTGGCAATGGGCACTGGGCGAAGCTGCTGGTAAGCGCCTGCCTCAGTGTCTCCAGGTGCTGTTGCAGCAGGCCGTTGCGGCCACGCTCCTGCATCAGGTCGGCCTCCAGCCGGTCCACGGCGCTGCGCATGCTCTCCACGTGCTTCTGCAGAGCCGCGTTGCGCTCCTCGTACTCCATGTTGGTCTTACGAAGCTGCCGCATCTCCGCCTCACGCGCTGAGGTGATGCCAGGGGAAGGGGGTGTGAGAGGAGAAGCACAGAAGAACAGAGAAGTCAGCGAATCCCAAATGAAGAGAAGGAGACTCAAACTTTCACAGGAGCTTTGCTCCAAAGACACCGGCACCTGATGCAAAGATGGCAATTCTTTGAAAAAAAAAAATGTGTGATTCAAGCAAAAGAATATATTTCGGGGTGACTTCAGACTGAGGATTCAAAGACGGCAGGTGTGGGTATTGTGTGCACGTGAAATGTGCGTGTGATGTATGTGTGTGTGCATGTGATGTATGTGTGTGTGTGTGCGCACGTGCGTGCATGAGAAAATGGTTCAAAATAGTCAGGTGTCTACTCCTACCTAGTGTGCACGTGTGTGTGTGTACAGTATGTTTGCGTGTGTGGCTGTGTGCATGCCAGTAGTCAGGTGCTTACATTTGCTGTGGTTGAGAAACTCCTCTGTGAAGATGGGGATATCAAACACAGACCTGTCCTTCCCTTCAGCGTCTTTCTGTTGGGCGAAACAGAGGGAGGGAAAAGCAAAGGAGGGAAAGCAAGAGCAGGTAGAGGAATAAGAGGATGGGAGAGATAGAAAGACAGTAATGAAGAAATATTGAGGGGATGAGAGCACAAAGATGATGAGAAATCTGATTGCTGTGAACAATGCCAGACTGCAAGTGTCACATACAGATAGCTATCGGCAGCAGAAAGAGCTTAGAGGAGGGGAGAAAAAAACAAAAAAAGCTCCAAATGCAAAATCCTTCATGTCTCGCTGATGGAAGCTGGTGCCATACTTCACGCATTCGTCCCCACTGTCTGACTTAGCCCATACATCACTGATGACTTAACCTGGCCTCCATGGGGAGACTAAACTGCTTCTTGAAATGAAATCTCAAGCACTGCCACACTCTCTGGCTACGGCCCACAGTGTAATGGCAAAGCGTGATGTAAAAAGGGACCAATTCCATCACTCTGAGGTAACTGATCTCCTTTCTCCTTTGGGGGCCAAGAAAGAAACTGACACCGGCTTAAAGAGAGGGGGGGGGGTAGAAAAAGAGAGAGAGAGAGGGAGGGAGGGAGAAAGAGAGCTCCTAAAAAACATTTTGGGACATCAGTGGATATACTGTAACTTTTGTACCAGCCTTGTCTTGCGTTACCACACTTGTCTGGAGCCAGCCTTGTCTTGCGTTACGTAAACTGCTGACGGACTGAAGCTGAGGATCCGTAATCGCGTCGCTTGACTCCATTAAAATGACTTACACTCCAAACAGCAGTTAAACAGCCGAGGCCTTGAAGAGGCACTGTGCCAGGGTTACTTAATCCATCTTTTAGGGCCACTGCTGTTAGAGGCTTAATTTGCAGTGCACAATATGGCCAGTGAGAGGCTTCAGAAGATGTCATAAAAGGGAGGGGAGAAATCAGGATCCTATGCAGGAGTGATTCAGAGCACCACCACACACTCTCTCTCACACACACACACACACACTCACACACACCTGCACAATCCACTTCTCTTTAGGGCCAGGACAGAGGGATACAATGGCTTACCTCGTGAAGAGACTCGCTGGCTACCTGCCGGCCGACATCTGTGAGAGAAAAAAAAGCAGAGGGAGGAAAACAGGGAGAGAGGGAGAGAAGAAGAGAGGGAGAGAGAGAGAGAGAGAGAGGCCCTGGTGATTCATCATGTCCTTACTGTAAAGCCAGCCATCGATTCACAATTCCATACATCTTGAAGTGATTGGGAATGAATCATGCTGACATTATCTGGCTGGCAAGTCAAAGGAGATATTTCAGCCCTGAGGCCCCAAAATGCAGACCAGAAGCCTTTTCGGAGACACAGGAATAAACTATAGCATTCCTCTCTAACACCATGAATTCAATGGGATTCAGTTAATTAATTAATAAACTCTGATTAATGCACCACCAGGGGTGAAAGTAAGTCGGTACGGTACTCTGCTAACAGATTCAGAGATGGTGCATAGTACCACCAAGAAAAATTAGCTCTGCCATCTGGGTGTAGTGAGTGTGAGACCACATTGAGACTCAGGTGCCTAAATGCAATTTCTTTTGCTGTTTTTTTCCTATGATTTCATCCAGTATAATCTTATATAGATGTCATTAGATCTTGTGGCTGAAGCCAAAAACACACCTCATGCTGGTTCAAGCTATTGCATGGAAATTCATATTTTTCTCTGCTAAACTGCTTGTGGGGTTCTCAACATACGATTGATCGAAGCTTTACAAAGGTGTTAGTCACTAGTTGCTGTGATGAACGGTACAGAATAAAATTAACTTTTAAATTACATCAGATTTAATAATATTCACATTCTGCAGCTCTGTGTCCATGGACACCAATTTTTCTCAGTGCAACAGCTCACCACGTCTTTACACATGGCATATAAACATGAGAACGTAACAGATTCATTGGTATAAAGCATCTATACAATTAGCCATTTCTGAGTGATCCAGTTTATAAATCACAGGGAATTTCTGCAGTTTCCAATACATGACACTAGAAGCTGTTGAAATATGAAAAGCCATATTTAGGCTAGTTCTTACTCTGTGCATCGATAGATATTTGCTAGCATCTTGGTGGCCTATTAAATAATACAAGCTCATTGGCTTATTTACCATAAAACAGGAACATGATCATAATCCAATAAGCCCATATCCTGGAGTGTTGAAAGGCAATGTGGGAATGATTCAGACGAAAGGCCTTGATGATGTTCTACAACTAACAGTATAAAGAAATGTACCATGAAAACACCTATTCAACAGTACTGGAAAGAATATAAAACTTCTTTCACCCCTGCGCACCACTATGCCGAGATGTGTACACTTTTGCATTACCCATTGCATGGCGTCACTGACATTTGAATGAGATGGCCTTTTAAATCAGATGAGGAACTGGGTGGCTTTGGGGAATCAGCTGGCTGTGCTGAAAGGCCCATTCTGAGTGATAGTTGGGATGAGTGAGAGAGATTTGGCCTTCAAGGCCTCCATACCTCCCCTGTGTCTCTTGCCCTTCTGTTTCTCCTGGACCTTGCGGGTGTAGTGCTTGTAGGCCTCGGTCTTCTGGTACTTCTCCAGCTCTCGCATGTAACGCTCTTTGTCCTTCTCCGCCTCATCGAGATAGCGCTGGCGGCACAAAGAGAGAGACAGGGAGAGTCTTTGTGTTTGCTCTCAAGTATTTTGGTGAAATAGAAACACAGGCTTTGATTGAAGAACTAGAATTAAGACAGCCAAAAAAAAAAAAAACCACAGCTGCCGAGAATATCCGTATCTAGATATTAATAGTTGATTTCACTGCCATAAGCAAAGAGTGACATGAGGTGAAGTTTTGTAAAAACATGGCCTGATGTCTGCCCCTTATTTGAGCCTGCTTGGTTTACACAACAGGCCTAATGACCTTATCAAGTGCACACAACTTAACGACACTAGAACACACAAAGCCACACACTCTTTCTTACTTACACACTTACTGTAGCCACACCAAAGGCTACTAAAGCTGTAAAATCACTAGAGGAGCTAAAATATCTGTGTTCATATATGCACCTTTCTCATGTTGCTCTGATCGCTCAGAACGTGACCATTGCCAATTCATTTCCAGCTGAAGTGCACTTAATAAAGTTGACCTATTTTTAAAATTCTTTTTTGGTCGCTCGTCACTTTATGGCTCAAATCACTCATCACTTCAGTCAGTAGAAAGTAATTACTTCCTGTGATTTCACAGCTTTAATGTCTGTAAATTTGTAGCTTTTAAAAAGTAGCTTTAGAACACAGTTAGGCCATTCGTTTCATTGAAAAGCGAGCATCCCAGGGTCATTTATATGGCTACTTTTGTCAGGGCTTACACTTTCCGTTGGCTTTCCCAGTCTCTATAAATGTGATATATACCTGAGATACGACTGACGTCTGTGCTTAAGTGAAGAACATGAAAAGTTGTGGCTTTTTCCCCATTAAATCTGACCTCAAAATGACATCACATGACATGAAAAAAATAGTTGGCCACCTAATGGCATCTCTTTATCGGTTCATTCATCTGTGGGCAGAGGGAACATTTCAGAGAATGATTCAATTTAAGCTCTTCCAGGCCACTGCTCTAAAAACAGCAACCCTGATTTCCAGAAAGATTACATTTGGACAATTTCTCTAACCCTGGCATGTTAACCCGAAGCGAATATTTTCACTAAAATTAAATTATGGAGCACCACTACCTGGCAGACTGCTTCAAAAAGAAGAGCGACACAACAAATCAGGGAAAAGGATAAAAGACATTTATTTTCTGCAATGTAAAGAGAAGAGAGACACAGATGAGGCCGTACGGTCGTCTGAGGTTTCCTACCTGTTTCTCATCTGCAGGCAGCTTGCTCCATTCATTGCCCAACATGCGTGTGATTTCGGGGAAAGGCACATCGGGCCTCTCTGCCCGTAGCTGCTCGCGCCGGTCGTTCATGAAGCGCACATAGCCCGTCAGCGGGGCCTTGGGTGCATTGCTGTCCTTAACGGGTTTCTTCCTCTTCCGTCCTTTGGTCCAGCTCGCACGTCTCGGCTTCTGTGTAGAATCAGACAGGCAACCCTTGGAGAGCCTCATGAAACTTAGAACTTATGACTAACTACAAACAAATCCGTGTTAAAACACCACCTTACGTACATATGCAATTATTGGATTGCTCTCATAATGCTGGCCCTTTGCGGCAGTATCAAAATAGTGTGCCATCAATCAACATATGAAAAGGGCATTCCTGCCACAGGAAAATGTATAGGTTGTATTTAACTGATCAGTCCATGTAGAAAAGTCAGCAGTGGACAGATTTATAGGGGTGCACTTATACTTGAGAGTGAAATATTTTACCTCCTCTCCATTCCTCTGGCTGCTGTTATCGGTGTTGGCACCAGGCGAGCCAGTCTGCTCCTCCATGGCCTCCTACTCCTTCCACAAGACCAGACAAGTCCTGGAGGGCACAAACGGCTGGTGAGGTGTGTGTGTGTGTGTGTTGGCATATCAACTGGCATTCATCTTGAGTGCAATGTGAAGGTCGGGCAGCAACTATATCAGAAATCCATACCATCACTGTGTGATAAGACCCAGATGTTTAGGATTCATGAACATGCTGTTCTTAATCTTTATCAGTATGGAACAGCCTATATTTTGAAGTAAGGGGCATTGGTAAATGAACGCCATGTGTTCGACACATCTTTAGAAGAGACATGTTTGATTTACTGACAGCCATTTGTTAGGCAGATACAGAGCATCTGTGTGTGCGAAAATATTTGTGTACCACTGCATGTCACAGTGTGCTAAATTGAAACATTAATTCATTCACAGTCTATAATCATTTTACATAAACAGATGACGTAATTTACATGCCAAAACATCCTAGCCTATTATTTTTAATCAACCTGTGAGTCATTCATTGTTTGGGAGGGAAACAAATGGCTTGTTAATATATTCAGTAGTAGATTGGAATCCATCCAAGGCAGTTATGAAAAAAAAAAGTCCCCAAAATAGACACAATGACAGATGGCTTTTCATACACAGAAATGGGACACCTGAAGCCCATCAAATTCTGACACATGACTTCTCATTTCGAAGACCTAAGAGCTCTGTCTACTCCCCTGGTGTCACTCTCTAGTCTGACATGAAACTCTGACAAGAAAATTGCCAGTCTTTTCTACCTGCTGTCTTGTCTTAAACAGATCTGCAAGTCTCTTTGTCTTTTCTTTTTCAATCCAACAGTGAAACCCCCACAAAAGCCCGAGTCTTCCACCCCACTTGTACTGTGTGTCAGTCGCCAGCTAAAGTTTCCTCTGACAAACCAACACAGTCCAGGAGTGGACAGTTTCACATTCAGTTGCTGGTGGAAAAACACAAAGTCCCCCTTCAGAACACGGCCACCAGAGCCACATTTCCTCTCGGGTCACCGTAGCCTGTCTACAACCGAGAATTAGGGGTGGGGATGGTGGGTCTTTCTGCGTTTCCACAACATGAGACGATGCAGCAAAGACCTGTAGCACACTGCTAAAAAAAACAGGCCAGACATATGACGACAGAGACACCAGGCTGAACGCAACACACTGTTTGTTTTCGCAGTGCCAGAGGCTGTGTGGGCCCTGCAAGTGAGAATCACTGAGTGAATTCAACATGGTGGCCCCTGGATGAGAAAAATCAGACCCCTGTGTGAACGGCTGTGGGACATTTTGGTGCCTCAGCCAGGGTCAGGGGTTTTCTAGCAGCCCTCAAGCAGCCAAGACCACAAGCAAATACAACTCCAACCATTGTCATTGTGCTTTCACCTCTGACCCCTAAATCTTTGACTCAGTCAAGTAGACATACTGCACTGTGGCTCTCTTTATCCAGTGACTGAAAAACCAGTGGGGATAAGAAAACTAAAGCTAAAACTAAGAAAAGTAAGGCTCCTTTCTTTTTTTTTTTGTTAGCTGTGCCGAGACAAGCAGGCTCATGCCAAAAAACACTCTATTTTCAATTTGCATTGCATAACATTCTTTTGCCTGTCAATGTATGTCGAACAAAATTGTTCACTTGGTCGACCATGGAATTTCCTTGGCTTTTTGAATTCTGCCACGAGGGCGAATACGGAGGAGCAACAGCTTTGGCTGATCAACTCCAATGCAGTTGGGGTGGTTTGACATGCATGGAGAGCAGCGTGAAACAATTACTTGATTGCCGCAGTTAAACTTCCCTTTTGGGGTGATTAGCTGTGGAATCTCAGGCAGCAGCTGCGTGTCAGAACCCAACACTCCGCCCGAGCCCTGCAAACAGGCACGTAATATATGAACCAGACATCACCGCTGCATTCTTAGTCCGGCACTGCCCTCTTCTGTGCCACGTGCACATAACGTTGTTATCAGAGTGAATCATTGTTTGTAAAGGAAATTGCAAGCAGACTGTCCACACTGTGGGATTTGAACGAATTACCTGAAATTTTTAACATCTATAGAAAACATGTAGGCCTAATGCACAGTATAGGTACAGTAACAATATATGACAGACTAAAAAGCAGGCTGAAGATATTAGACGAATACCGAAGTGCTGAAATTACTGCACTGAATGCATGTGCAAAGTACACCATCAAAAAGATTCAAATGCATATTCCTATTGTCATATTCGTTTGAATCTGTCATTGTACACAAACTGACCTAGGGGTCATCTTTGGAGATGTTGACGTTGACAAATGCTGGATAAACTTGTGGACATGGTTGTAGAATGTAACATCAACTAGGTCCACCGTATCATAATACAGGCATGTTAGCTATTTTAACAACCAATGCTACACAGTTAAAGGCCTGAAGCTAATGCTAACTAATTAGCTATCTATATCGATATGTAGCTTCATACAGCTGCTTGCTGTAGCAGCATTGGAATGCTGAGGCACATGGCAAACAAAACTCATGATAAATAAATAAGCAATTACATCCCCAGAACAGTTACTGTATTTTACCCAAGTAGCCGATAGAGTTGTGACCAGGGGCATCTGTCTACGATCATAGTCAAGCTAATAATATGGATCCATACAACAAGCAAGCTAACATCAGCTTTAGAAATGAACTAGTTTAACGTTCTGGATAGCTACCAGCAGTAAGTTGAGTGGCTAATCAATGGTGCAATCTTATAATAACAATAAAGTTTAAACCGAAACAAATACATAACTGCATAGCTAATGTTAAAGGAGGCCTTGGCCAGCAATACCCTTTTTATAACTAGCTCTCCTAGCATGTTGCTGGTATTTTTTTCTCCCACCCGATTGCTTATTAAATACAATGTCATACTGTACTACAAATTAAAAAAACGTAACCTAGTTTCACACTGACCTGTCTCAGTCGTCTATAGGGATAAGGCAGGTAAAGTATCAGTTAGCTACTTCACGAATCAAAACAATAACGTTAGCTACAAGTCGCAGCTCCCAGCACAGACCGAGGGAGTGTTCAAAAAAATCCGATATTTGCCTACATTACGCTGCGCACTTACATGGTGAGACCGGTTGTGCAAATGGCACGTTGTTTTATGAGTCAGGGGTTCGCTTTATTTTTTCAGGAAGAAGACAAATCTACAGAAAGTTGTAGAATTAATGTTAAATATCTCCTGTTCTTTTTTTGTAACACTTAAAAATAACTATTAAATTATTTGTGAAAATATAGTATCAACTTGTCACCCAACAAATAATTTGAATCTTCATAAATTTGTTAATAAAACCTTGGCCAACACACTAAGTTCTTTACAACAATCAAAATCTCATTGTGTAAAATATGTGAAGCCATGCTTGCGTTGATTTATTTCACAACTGACATTCAGCCATGCTGAACATGCCCGTTATTATTTGGTCCGAGGCATCACCGCCACCTGTAGGTGAGGAAGACTTAAAAACGGCTTGCCCAACTATTTAATTCCAGACGCTCATTTGTGAGGTCCAGAGAGAATGTTGAGGAGTATTTTAATAATTTCTTCACGCTAACCATATTAATAGTGATGATCCTTTTCCATCATCCAAATAATTCTGAGTTAATCGTACAGAAATCTGGCAAAGTATTCACCAAATACGAGCATTCAGACATCTTGAAACAACTGGAGAAAAACATACTGGAGTCGATTTAAAAATGAAAAGTACAGAAGCAAGATACACAGCTGGGCACTTAACATTTTTTTTTTTTTACATCTGTTTGCTCTTAGAAATTATACATCAAACTAACTCCAGTTTAACAAAATGCAAAAAAACAATTCAATAAGACTGCATGGCAAACAGACAATGGTTAATGCAACACATCTTTATTGAAACTTTTGAAGCAACATCACTTTACAAACTGAGATTGGGAGCTTCTTTAAAATGTACCAAAAAGAAAAAAAAACAAACAAACAAAAAAAAAACCAATGTGTTGAACTAAAACGAGTGGGCAGAACAAAAAAACAAAACGGGGAAAACAGAAAACAAACTCCCAGGGTTTAGACCAGCAGTGGTAGGTATTTTTGCTTTTATTTTATACAAAAAAATAAATTAATGAAATCTTTCAAGTTTACAGGAATATTTGATACAAACACAGGCTTAAAATATTGACACTGAGGATCCTCAGCTTTGCTTGTGTTTAGACTCATTAAAATGGTTCTCTTTTTTTTCTTAAATACCGTCAAAGCAGGCTTACTCGAGAGAGAGGTGCCAGTAGGAGAGAAAAGATACCACTGATGATAAAAACAAACGAACAAAACAAAGAAAAGGGGTAAACAGGGATAAAATGCAATTTTTTGAATGTTCATAACATGGGCTGAGTGGTCAGTTTGACTGGTCTTTAGGTGCGAATGGCTTGGGAGTTGCCACGGGCAGAGCCACGTGGGCCCTGGCCAGCTCCACGCTTGTAGTTCTGTTGGTAGCCATCCTGAAGAGACAAAAACAGATTACACCAGTCAAACACTCAACTAGAGTAACCACAGTGCACAATTAAAGGAGAAATCCAGTGTGAATCAGGTAATAGTTGATCAACTAGTGAATCAATAGTTTTACATTTCTGAGTGCCGTCAGTAAGTAGGACAATGAGATCATTTGGTACAACGTAGACCAAATAGCAACACAGCAGCTAATGCTAGCTGAAACAAAGTTCCTGCCTGCCTTCCTGAGGTATCCATCTAATGCAGTGCTTACCCTTTGATAGTTGCTATTGGAGTAGTCCCGTGGTGCATTAAACTGGTTCTGTCCATAGCCAGAGTTTGGAGTGTTGGAAAAGGGAGGACGATAACCATCATATCCACCTAAGATGACGAAGAACAGCATTAATAAGACTGTTTCACAACTACACCTCAGCTTTTCCACAAGGCACACACACTTTTTTTTATTATTTTCTCCCTCAAGAGCAAACTTACAGGGGACTGGTGATAAAACTGAGTTTGTTAGAAGGAAGGAAATAAATAACTAACTATATAAATAAATAAATCCATCCCCAAAAAGAAAAAAAAAAAAAAAAAAAAAAAAACACAAATGAAAAACAAAACTGCAAGGGCCACAAGGCACATTTCAATTTGCCTTGACATTTCAGCTGGATACCTCTAAAACCGTTGGATGGTCCCCGGTAGCCATTAATCATACCACGGGAGTTCCTGGGGCCGCCGCGTGACATGGCTCTGCTGTTGTAGAAAGACTGGGCTGGCCGGCCGAACCCGCTGCCCTGCCCTGCAGACTGCTGGGACATGGCCTGGTGGCCTCCTGCACTGGGGAGTGATTGGTCTTGGGAGTGGAAAGCTCCAACCACTGCAGGGAAAAGGGCACAAGAGCAAAACAGTTCAACTACACCGGACAGATTTAGCAGAGGTGCCAGAGCTAATGAAACTTTACATTTGCCCCCTTTTTGCGGCTTTGTGAAATGTAATAACTACTAAGGCAACTAATATCATATTCAAATGATCTATGTGACAGATTCACTAGAACATGAGACAGACATACCAAACAACCCATGTTGTCAACTAGAAGTCCTGGTTAAAATCTCATCTAAACACCTTAGTAGAACTTGCAGGTGTGTACTTGAAGCAGTAGTACCCGTAAAGTCACTGACTGACAATCAGTTTGGATAAACGCGTCAACTTTGCTATATGCCCGTCAACTTTGACTTTCATTTTAGTACTTTTTCTACACTAATCAAAACCTTGACGATTCTCCCCCCCCCCCCCCCCCAACTGCCAATGTTGCTTCATTGCAGAGACTGCAGTTTTTGACCATTTGTTTTTGCCAAGTGCTCTGCAGATTGCTTAATCTTTATAATACTGGGTGAAGTCAGTGAACCACATCATCAGGGCTTTCAACAGTCTGTCTGGGGGGACTCAAGTCTGCGCTGAAATAGGTCATTCAAGGACATCAAGTCTATAACCAGTCACTTCTGTTCAGCCAACCACGCTTGGGGGCATGTTAGTTGGCATGCTAGTGGAACAATGAGTTTAAGGAACTACAAGTATAAGTATGTGTATGTGTATATATATATATATATATTCATATGCAGACAAAATCACCCAGTCACCAGCTTCCTAGTCATCAGCAGGAGCAGGATTATAAGTCCATCTTCTACAATGCAATCCAGCACAATGGACTAAGGGTTATTGCTATACAATTCAATACATTTTAGTTTTTTCTGCCAGGTATGTTCTACAAGACACTCATTAATGGATTCACTATTCTGGCATTAATTCAATGGTGTTTTCATGCACACTCCTACTGATCACCCATGTCTACCCACGGAAATGACAGTAACCAAACCTAGTTTGGTCCAAGAAGAAAAATTGGGAGGACCAGGCCAAAATATGAATATGATCTTAAATCTATAGTCCTGAGCATTTTTTTCTGGTCTAATGTCCATCCTTTGATCGTCAGGGACAGACGCTGCTTACCAGCCTGCAGCTGGTCCGACTGCATCTCTGGCTGCTCCAGCGGGTGCTGTGTTTGGCTGCTGAAGCCCTGGCTGTAGCTATTGGGGTACTGGTTGGGCTGCTTCAGGGAGTCCGTCTCATTGGCCGGAGGCACGGGCGCATTGAGATTGAACACCTAAGGGGAGGTCAGAGGGAGGAGGTGTTGTTTAATGCAAACTGAATTTACAGCAAATTGAAATGATGATCAACTGTGCACAATAAAAGAGCTGGGCTCATCATTTTCTAACAAATCGGGCAGTTTAGTCATTCTGGACAACCAACATGTTCACAGAAATTAAGATGTTTATATGCAACATGTATGTGTATATATATATGAACATTTTTAAACTTGTTACAACTTCCACCATTTATGTGTCTATTTCTTTGGGTTTTCCCTGAGCTGCGCCTAAGGGTGTGTGGGAACACTGCACAGCATAATCAGGCTCAAGTTATTCTGAACTTGTAATCTGCATAAGCATTGTCTGGATCATCAAAATCCCTTTTTATACAACCAAAGATTACAAATGACCTCACTGTTTCGACGTTGTTCTAAAATTCTGCCAGGATAGGAAAATCTGGGCTATAATACCTCTGCTCTAACTCACTCCTGTAATTCAGTCTTGCAAGAACCATAGCAACTTCCAATTGAGCACATTAAAGATGCAGTCTGAGGATTAGTTTCACAACACTTGGTTGATATTCATCCCCATATTATACTCCTCCAATTTCTATTCTCCCATCACTGACTCCCTGTACATTACAGAATTATTTACAGGATATTACTCCTAACTTAAAAATCTTTCAATGCTCGAGTTCCCGCCTACGTTTCAGACCTGCAACACACAATAAGCACACCCCAGCCAGCACATTCTTCTTAATGCCCCTCTGCCCCCAAACCTCATCTTTGAATCTCATCTGAAAACACATTTTTATTCCTTAGCTTATAACATAATTTAAGACACCTCTGAGTTTACTTAATTTTTATTTCATTATTATGTGTGCTAGTTTTGTTTATACTCATTGATTTAATCCCTTTGATATTTTTGTATTGTACAGTTTATGCCAAGTGATAACACACACATTTTTAAAGTAGTACTTTTTTAACCATTTTATTGTTATTTTACTTATTTTTTATGTACAGCTCTTTGGATCAACTGAGGTTTTTAAGGTGCTTTATAAATAAATTTACACTGACGTTAAATCTTGATGGTTAAACGCTGATAGCAATAATTTTAGAAGTATATTCTGCCTCAGACAGCCAGGAGCCGCCACCATTTGGCATAGCACAGAAACAATAGGGATCATCCTCCCCCGGTGATCAATGTAAATTAACTGCTGGTACCCCTGTGGCTGAGGAGAACCTTTTGTTCATATTTACATTGCAAAGACAAACAGGTAGTTAGGAAGGCTGAATCCATCCTGGAGAATTACACCCATCCTCTGCACAGTGAATTCCAGTTTCTGCCCTCTGGTTCACGTTTCAAACATCCATCAGTCCAAACCAACAGATACAAACATTCCTTCATACCCTCTGCTGTTCAGCTGCTAAACTCCACGAGGAAACAAAGATACCCCCCGCTCCCAATCAGTACTTTGTATATATTCTATACTTTGCATATTTTACTCCTATTTATTATTTTAAATTTTGTGTGTCTTGAGATGTTCTGTGGAGATGTGGGTATGTGTGTGTTGTAATGTGTACTACCACTGCAAAATCAATTGCCCATACTGGGACAAATAAAGTGTTACTACTACTACTACTACCACTACCACTACTACCAACTTGCCTCAGATAGATTTGGAATGTATATCTGTATGTTATATAATGTGAATCCATTCATGTTTGGCATCATCTTTGTTGTCTCAGCACAAGGAGTGCAATAGTCAAAGTGTATGACTGGTCAGAACAATCCATAAGTAATATTTATGAATCTTGGTGTATACATACAACTGGATAGCCACTTAATAATGCTAATTGCCGTAGGTGTGTCCTTGGGCCATTAGACACAATGGCACCAGGTAAAGAACCAATCACCTTTCATTGTACTCCCTTCAACTGTATGCTAACTGTATGCAACTCCCCTCAGTTAAGTGTATTTAAGTGGAACACTTTCATTGTTTAAGTTAGATTTAATGGTGGATGCTTTCGGGCTGAAACCTTTACGTCTCCCTTGACGTGCCATTGTAACGATTAAACCCGTTTCCTGAAGCTCCGGAGTCTACCACCAGTCTGCAATTCTTACTACAAACTACCTTCTCATCCAGTGTCACTGCTGCGAAAAAGGCTTTCTATCATGACAAGATTAACAACGCCACGGACACCAAGAAACTCTTTTCCACCTTTAAATCTTTACTAAACCCACCTCCTCCACCTCCTCCAACTAACCTCACAGCTGACACTTTTGCTGCATTCTTCACTAACAAAGTTGCAGCTATTAGTAGTCAGTTCTCAAACCAATCTACAGTGGTTCCTTCTCCTAGCCTCTCTACACCAACTGCTTCCTTTTCTTCTTTCACTCCTCTCTCCGAGGCAGAGGTGTCTAAGCTTCTCACAGACAGCCGGCCTACCTCTTGTCTTCTGGATCCTATCCCAACAACCCTTCTTCAGGCCATAACCCCCACAATTGTGACAGCAACCACACATGTGGTCAATGCGTCACTAACTAAGGGTACATTTCCCACTGCCTTCAAACAAGCCCAGGTAACACCATTGCTCAAAAAACCATCCCTCGCTCCCACTCAAGTGGAGAACTACCGGCCTGTCTCTCTTCTTCCCTTCCTTTCCAAAGCCATTGAACGAGCTGTCTTTAAACAGGTCACAGGATTTCTCACTCAGAACAACCTCCTCGACTCCAACCAATCCGGCTTCAGAAGTGGCCACTCCACTGAAACGGCGCTTCTGTCTGTGACGGAAGCACTAAAAGAGGCCAGAGCGGCAGGTCAGTCCTCAGTGCTCATCCTGCTGGACCTATCAGCAGCATTTGACACGGTCAACCACAGCATCCTACTGGACAAGCTGGCCAACATTGGGATTGATGGCACAGTGCACTCCTGGTTCAAGTCCTATCTTACTGGACGGTCATTCAACGTATCGTGGCTAGGACAGACATCGGCACTTCACCAACTCACCACAGGAGTACCCCAAGGATCTGTGCTGGGGCCCCTTCTCTTCGCACTGTACATCACCTCGCTGGGCTCAATCATCCACTCCCATGGCTTCTCTTACCACTGCTATGCGGATGATACCCAGCTCTATCTGTCCTTTCCGCCGGACGACTCCACGGTGTCATCACGGATCTCTGACTGTCTCTCCGATATATCTGCATGGATGAAAGGACATCACCTCCAACTAAATCTCTCCAAAACTGAACTGCTGGTCCTCCCAGCCAAACAAGCCATACACCACGACATCGGTATCAAGATCGACTCCCTGTCTGTTTCTCCCACCAAAGTGGCAAGAAACCTAGGTGTCATGATCGATGACCAACTGACCTTTGCAGATCACGTTGCCTCTGTGGCTCGGTCGTGCCGTTTTTCCCTATTCAACATAAGGAAGATCAGGCCGTACCTAACCCAACATGCAACCCAGCTCCTGGTTCAGACCCTGGTTATCTCTCGTCTTGACTACTGCAATGTCCTCCTATCAGGCCTACCAGCCTGTGCAGTGAGACCGCTACAGATGATCCAGAATGCAGCTGCACGTCTGGTCTTTAACCAGCCAAAAAGGGCACATGTCACACCTCTGTTCATTGAACTTCACTGGCTGCCCTTGGCTGCTCGCATTAAATTCAAGGCACTTATGTTGGCCTACAGGGTGAATGATGGCTCTGCTCCCATCTACTTGAATTCTCTTCTGAAGCCCTATGTCACCCGACGACCACTACGCTCCTCTAAGGAACGTTTTCTAGCACGGCCAACACCTTGTGCAGGTCGGTCCAGACTCTTCTCACATCTGGTTCCGCGCTGGTGGAATGACCTCCCAAGTGCTACCAGATCAACTGATACCCTCTCCACCTTCAAGAAACTCGTGAAGACTAAGCTCTTCCAAGAATATCTCCTGGTGTAAACTTTGAGAATGCACTTAATAATTTAATTCTCTACACTGTGTTACACTATTGCACTTTCAACTTAAAACAGCGCAGATTCTATGTTAGCAATATGCACTCCTTGTTAGTTCATTGTGTTGTAGCTTGAATGTTATCCTCTTTTGTAAGTCGCTTTGGATAAAAGCGTCTGCTAAATGCCTAAATGTAAATGTAAATGTAAAACTAATCACTTTTAACGCAGGCAGACACGCAAGACATCACATCAAAGGATGTGATGGCAAACAGTGAAGTACCTGCCGATACGGTGTGTGGTGCTGCTGACAAGTCATATTATGAAATACATATTTCATAATATATAATTTAGGGAGGGTTCAGTTAATAAAAAAAGGATAATATTTAAGATGATTATAAATATTTATGAATTGAAACATTTCCTTAAGACCAATATCAATATTTATTAATCAATAAAGAACTAAAACTGCACAAGCCAAATAAATCCAATCATAAGAAAAAGCAGCGCTCTGAGCTGGTTAGTTCATACATGCATGAGTGCTCGTATAAGTTAACAGTTGTCATTAAATGTTACAGTAGCCATTAAACTTTCATATCACACACACAGGCCAAAGACCATTTCATGAGAAAGTAACTCCACCCACCGTCTGCATGGACTGGAATGGTGCGGCGTTGACGTTGATTCCACTGCTGTGCAGAGGCTTGGAGCTGGGTTGGAACACTTGCGTCTGAGAGGCGGGGGGCAGAGCGGAGGTGGGAGGGGGCTGCTCTGTTGACAAGGACATGGAGGCCTGGAGACAAACCAAAAGAGCACATTACAGGCGACAATCACACACACACGCGCTGCAATGAGCACGGACACATTCAATTAAAACTACAGGGTGTGGACAGTTCACCTGGATGGGGTCGATAGCTTCAGGCTGTGGTCGTGGGTCAGCAGGGTGTGGAGGTTGATACATGGGGGATGGTGTGGAAAAGGCCTCTGGTGAGGAAGCAACCATGGGGACCTAGAGAACAAAAACATCTGGTCAAATATTGAAGACACCTCCTGAATACTACCCCTGAATGAAAAACGTTAACTGCAGTTCACCAAGTTGACCAATAAGCTGCAGAGCTTGGCATCAAGCATTACTCTTTACTCACTTGTGTTGGTTCAGGCTGTACAGGAACAGTGTTGGGCTGTGCAAGGCGTGTGTCTGGATGAACTACGAGAGAGATGAAAAAGCACATCACCACCCAATCTCAATAATCACAGGTAGAAGAAGGGTAGCCTTGTCCAATAAGTACTGCAGTACCAACCTGGGGGACAAACCATCTGGGGCATGTCCATGCTCTGCGCAGGCTTCATGGGCTGTGCGGACACAATGGCAGGATCGATGGGCGGGCCTTCAAATTCCAGCATAGAGTCCTGTAGTAAAACGGGAAGGGGGTTGAATTGCGAGTTAACAACAGCTCTTGGAGGAGAATACCAGATAGATAATGCCCTCTCTGTTAGCCCCTCGGATTACTTGCTTACCTGCATGAAGTTGTAAGGCCCCTGCATCTGAGCCATGAGGTCCTGGACCACCTGTTTCCTCAGCACGGGGTCCGCGGCGGGCGTTGGGGTAACCGTGGTCAGCGGGTGCGGTTCGGACACCACGGGAGAAGGGGCTGTATGAATCGGTGGTTGCTGCTGCAGTGAGCTCACCGCCTACAAAAACAAAGGTGACTCTGGTTCAGATGGGTCATAGGACAAAGGGCAATAAGAACAAAGGAACCCAACTCCATCTTCGATATCCAGACGACACTCGATCACCAGATGTGATATCATATTGTACTGTGAGAAAAGGCACTGGTAACTTTAGGGTTAAAAAGATAGAAAGAGGTACCTCTGACTCAGAACTCCACTCTTCGCTTTGCTCTTGATTGCTGTTACTGTATGTGCTCTCTGGAATGAACTGTCTGTTAACAAACTACAACCAGAAAACCAGTGTTAGACTTCACATCAAGAAATTTAATATTTACAACATGTCCTCTGCCATGGCATGCTGGTGTATTAGAGGAGAAATCCTGGGTGAATCAATCCATAGCCCTAATGTTCAGGGTCACCGAGCGCTGTCGGTAGAAAAAAGAACAAGAAAATTGGACACAACACAGCTCCCAATTGGCTATATGGTCTAACACTAACCAACTGGGGCACAGAAACTCACTATCTTTCCCTATGCCCCATTCAGTTAATGTTAGTTGCCTAGTCTTTTTCCTACAGACAGCACTCTGTGATCTCGAACAACAGGGCTGTTAATTGATTCACACTGTAATTCTCCTTTAATGGAGGAGACTGGGAAATAAACGCTGGACACCACTCACCTCTGTGGCCTCCACTGCTATGGGCTCCGCATACTCCTCTACCAGCTCACCCTCTGCAAATAATACAATGACATTTGAGAAGGTTAAAGGTTTCCAAGAAACAGACCTACGGAGAATCTTAAACTAGCGCTGTCAATGTTAACGCGCCAACACGTGCGATTAAGGTAACATTTTTAACAAGTTATTTTTAACGCAAATTAATCATGCAGACGGATACGTCACAATACCCGCCAGCGCCCTCATCAACTACACACACCGCAACGACTGTGACTGGTTGAGTTAGTCCACACGTTTTGTTTTGTTTTGTTTGGTGTATTTCAGCAGCCCACTGTAGGTACTTTTAGCAACATGCTAGTCAACTGTATAGACTTTGTAAATAATTTCAGTCATTGTTTTGAATTCAGTGACAGGATTTCAATTGTACTGTGCCTATATTTTTACCATTTTAATTTCAGTGCTTCATCAGCAGGCAGTACTTTGTAGGCAGTCATGAGAAGTTTGCTTGTTAACAGAACATAAACTGACTGCCCAGAAACCTTGAAAATAGTTCTGATATATTTTTTGCAACATGGTTGTTGAAATACGTAGAGTCTCTTTTCGCAGTAATGTTAACAAAATGAAAGCATGACAAAGGAATTCGCTAGACTTGACCGCGTAGTCGAAGGATAGATATTTTCATTCAAAGCAATTTGGTACTACGTGAACACGGACACACTCAACGCAGAGCCATAACAGGAAAACGATGGTGAAAAGGCAACGCCAAAAATCATTGATACTGAAAACAAGCAGCATAATGACAGTTGTAGATGCTTTATAATACAGCATTCATAAAAGAGCTGACAAGTTAAATAAGTGCAAGTAAAAGGCCAAAAGTGGATTCCATGGTAGATTTGACACAAGGGGGAGTGTGCAGAACTTGTGCACCTTACATACAAATGCGGGGGGTGGAGGGATTAAAAAAAAAAAAAAAAAAAAAAATCATGTGGTCGGGCACCCCCCCCCCCCGGTCAACCTGGGGCAACTACACTCTGACGTTGGGTGTGAAGCAAACCAAGGAATGCCACCGTGAAACCAAGGTGAGCCTACTGTTTCTTATGCCTCCAGTTGTACGCTAGAGTGTGTTTCTGTAATGCATGTCGCTTTGGATAAAAGTGCCTGCCAAGAACATCTAACCATAACCGTTAGACTATTCGGCTTAAAGGGATTATCCAGAGTGAATCAACCCGCAGCCTTGTTTGACGTTGCTGAGTGCAGTAGGTGGATCTGAGAACGACAGAAGTTGGTGCAACATAGACCAAATACCGAAACGGCAGCCAATAGCTAACTGTTTTCCTGTGTGCCATCAGTTAGCGTTAGCTGCCAGTTCACAAATTCGGTCTAAGTTGTACCAAATGCGGTCATTCTTATACCTACTGACAGCACTCGGCAATCTCAAAAAACAGGGATATGGACTGATTGACTGGATTTCTCCTGTGAGTGAATGATCCTGAACCGGACCTGTGTCCACAGCTGGCTCCTCCGCTTCTGATGACTCCACAGCCGTCGTCACCTGCTCTTCCTCTTCCTCCACCTCTGCACACACTCCATTCTGATGGCTCTGTGCCGTGTCAAAATAACCACTCTGCGTCACCCGCTCCAGGGTGTCCTTAAGGGCTTTGTCTAGTAGAGAAGAGAGAAGGTGTAAACTAAACACATAGAAATTTCTCACATATTCCTCACACAGTAAAAGTTATTTTAAGAGCAACAAATTTTCATTAAGCCACCGTCAAGACTGTACTCAAGTTATTAGTCAAAAAAAAATAAAAAATTAAAAAATAACACCCCGATTCAGATATATTTTCCCTCCTTCTTCCTTGGTAATTACACTACTGATAAGGTGTAGCAGGATGGTCATGCATTCCAACTGCAGAGTGTGTGAACCATTAAAGAGGCCAAGAGTTCCACTGTGGAGGACATGCCCTAAAATCTGGAAATCCAATTATGTCGCCATTCTGCCAACACACTTTTGTTGTTGTAGTCCTACCACTCTGTGCCAAGTACTGACGGGGGAACACACATTAGGTCCTTCTAATGCAAACTGTGTGTTTGGATGCATCACCAGTTCACTTCAGTACATTCTGTGATTTGGCGACATCATCCCCTTAAATGGGCTCCATGGAGACACTTCCATGGAATCCATTTAGAAAAATTGCTCCACTGTTGCATTGCACATGTTCCAGCAAGCCATATGTGAGCACACCCTAAATTTGCAACATCATGGCCAATTCACTTGCTGGGCAGAAAAAAAAGCTCCTAGACTTTAATGAATTGGATTTAGCAGATGACAAAAGTAACTTGATTTGTTGTTTGAGAAATTCATGTCACTATGCCCTCCTTTATCAAAGCACAGAGCAACAGCTGTTACTACTGCTACTACTACTACTACTACTACTACTATACTACTATACTACTATACTACTACTACTACTATACTACTACAGCTGCTGCTAATCTACCACAAAGCTGGTCAGCATGTTCCTAGTCCAAAGAAGCAGTCATGTTGTTCATGCCCTCTACATGTATTTATATTCCCCCCAAAGAACCCCCACCACCTGCTGCTGAGTTATCCCAGGATGGCAAGTGGCATGGCGGGGGGAATCTGAGGCGAGTTAACGAGTCCAAGCCTGGCCAGGCTGTTTAGGGTCAGCGGGGCGGTCTATAAGATGAGCTTGGTCCTGTTCATGCTGGCGTGGTTGTTCCGGCCAGGCCACTGGACGGCAGCCACTGGCACTGTGCCCCTGTGCTGAGTCAGGAGCCCTCATCACCAGCACAATGCAGCACAGTGCTGCCCAGCTCGGCCAAAAAAGCCTCTATACCACTGCACGCCTGATGCTTTAAAAGTGAATGGATTGCGACATGCAATATGCTAATCTCTTCGACCCTGATACTTTCAGAATACAACACTGAGTCTCTTAAGTCCATCAGCCAAACGTCTGCAAGAGAACAAGACGAAACGTTTGAAGGGTTTGACCCGATGTGCTCTTGTAACACAAACCCACACGCCTGTTCACGTGGTCATGCTTTTCAGCATGCCATCCTTTCCTACAATGCCACAATGTATCCAAAGGCACTTGACCTAAAAAAGTCACTATACCAGGAAAAACAATTCTGCTCTACACCTGATATTATGGTGGCATGTATGACTGTCTGCAGGTATGTATGGTGGTGCAATTAAAGTTGTCTGTGTCTCTTCAGTTCCCCAGTCAAGTCTGCTAAAAGTTTAGAGCACACAATCATCTTGGGTGAATGATGGGTAACAAATCATTGATATCAGATGACATGTTGTGCTGGTCACCTCAGAATCACACCAGGAACACTTGTACCAACAGGGACTTATTTTGCTCAACTTCCCGGGATCTGCCAGTGTCGTGGTTAATATGCTTCGGACCACTCAATCCTGAGGCACCATTGCGTCTAGAACTACTTTCACGAAACATTCTTCCCTGTTTGGCCTTTCTTGCTCTTTTGCTGCATAAACACTTTCTCTTTCTGGTTTCTCCACAAATCCCAAGAGTATCTTTCTCCAAGTATGATGAAGATGATGACGACGACAAGGACTGTACTCTCAGTGACTACCAGTTTGTTTGTTTTGTGTTGTACTAACCATCTTAACTTTCTTGTTATCAAAGTGTATTTGAGATTCATGTAGATGTGAAAATATAAGATTTAACTCAAAAACAACATACAAGAGAGTGTGACAAGATAAAGAACAGTTCCCCAGCAGTGACAACAGTTAAGGGCTGGTGATTGGAATTTCAGACCAGATGGAGCATTAAAGCTGTGTGACCTACATGTGGTTCCTGCCACAGGTTTGTCCTTCCCCTCCAAAAGTTCCAATAAGTGCTGTGATGCCTCTTGATACTGGTCAGTCAACCTAAGAAATATAAACAAACATGCTACAATACTGTCAGCTAAACAAACACGTAGCATTCACAAACCATAGTACAATGGCAGATCAAACGTTTGTCTTCTTACATTCTCCATATCAACAGGGATTCAGGAAAACCAAAAACAAAGTTTCCTTCTACCACATTTCACAAATTATATCAAAAATATATCAAATAATATTTCACCACTGTAGACCTACATCACGTGTTGCATTGTTACATGACTAAACAAGAATACTTGGGCTACTCACCCGAAAATGTAAAAATCACTACAAGCAGTTAACTATGAACCATATGAACCAAGGGTAAACAAGTGTTTGACTGCGTCCCCTTCAGTCTAGCTAATAAACGGATGAATAATATTACACTGTTCTGCCTTTATTGTAACAGTTTTGTAACTAGCCCTTGCTGGATTAAATTAAATTTAATCTTGCCAGCAGGAAAGCACACTTGGCAATGGAAAACAGCAGAAAGACTAAAAAAAAACAATGGTAGCAAAGACAGAATTTAAAAAAAAAAAATGGTGATGTGAACTTGAGTTATCAAACAACCTTCGCTACAATAGCGAGGAATTACTTGCATCCAGGTCAAGGGGCCCGTAAATGCAGATAAGAGGCCACACTGTCCTCTAATAAGATCGTTTTTGACTGGACGTAGGGACAAATTTTCCATAGGCAGCAGTACACTGCCAAACTGCAGCAATAAATGATGTAACCAAATCCCCCAGCTTGAACAGGAAGCAGGGCAGCAGTCCATTGTGAAATTAGATTCATACACCATAAATCAGATTTAAACTTTAGATTTAAATTTTAAAAGCACTGACAAAAAACATCACTACACTGACAAAAATTAAAAGCTATGACGTCAAAATTTTGAAACTTTTCCTTAGCAGACCGCAGGTAAACAGCTGCTGTCTGGAAAGGACTAACACCACATGAGCAAGGTTCACATAAAATGTTTTTAATGGCCGGTAGACTTTATATCAGCCTACAAACTTGCTCCACCTCCTGTCTGATTTATTTGTCTACAATAAACAGATCCAAAGTCCATCTGAAAATGCTTTAGTTATGGTCACAGCGTGGATGTGAGGCTGCGTTAGTTAAATGAGGTTTCTCCTTACCTGATGTTTTGGTCACGTTCAGGCCCCACCAACTTGTAAAACTCATCCAAAGCAGTGAGGTCCCCTTCGTTGAGCAGTGAGGGACCCCCTGCCCCCTGCAGCAGCTCCTGCCTCACACTCTCCTCTCCCAGCCGATCCAGAAGGAACTGCAGTTCCAGAACCTTCTTCAGACGCTTCTGCTCAGCCTCTTCCCGCTGGAGCTGTTCCCGCCGGGCTGCTTTCTTCACGGCCTTCTGGATCTGTTTAGGAGGTCAAGACACAGTTAACATAAACCCTTCACTGACACAATCTAAAAGTTTAGCAGGGTTTGGGGGAATATCTCTTTACCACTATACCAATCTATATACTGAAAAACAAATTAAGGCCCATTTTGTAGCTTAATTTAAGATATGATCCAAATATAAATCACAGAACAAAATTCATTTGCACAAGGTAATTCAAATTATTACTTACTATGGAGTATACATGCTCATGCTAAAAGTAATAATTGCATTGAAAGTTGTTTTGAGTATACACACTTATGCTAAACAAGTAATCACTTAAGTAATCACTGCATTGAATACAGGCTTTTTTCCAGGTTACTTATAGCCTATAGCTTAGATATCAACATTTAACATTTAGGCTATATGACATTTTCAAATAAGGCCAGACAGAAATCCAGAACCTTCCACTCCCTGTACGTGTACTCACATCTTGCCCCACCGCCAAAAAGTTTTTCAGCAGCTCCCGAGCAAACTCCAAGTTATTAGTCACTTCTTGGTACTTTGAAAGGGCTTCCTACAAGAATAAGAAGGAAATGGGTTAGAAAGCCTGAAGAACGGCGACAGAACTAATGGAGTGAACAACAGCTACAACATGCTGAGAGACCAAATGACATGAGCATGCCCCATTTCCACACATTCAGCTTTTGTCAACTAGAATGAACAAATCAAATAAAATAAATAAAAGAATTCAAATCATGACACATCGTTAAAAAAAGTAATCAGTAACAGTCGACCATTTCAAATATCTCAAGATTCATGTTCAGTTTACACACAGGGCATAGGCATGTACATGGTGAAAGTATTTCAGATCACTGTAGCTGAGCAAGGGACAGCCAGCCATGGAACAAAAGGTTTTTTCACCCACCAGCTGGTCCTGGTTGAGACGCTCTCCTTTGTTATGCCTGGCCTGGTAGTCATCAAGCTTGCTCTACAAAGAGAAAGGCACCATATTTAAATTAACACACAAATAATAATAATAATAATAATAATAATAATAATAATAATAATAATAATAAGCCTAATGCACTAGAACACAATAGGTATGATCAACCTATTTTAAATACACTTTACAGATATTGCAACGGGTTAACTAAGAAAATATTTATTTCACATGGCAAGATGGAGCAAATGCCCAGTTTCATATAAATAAAAAGCTTGCAGCGGAGCAGAGTGGGTTTGAGATAATCTCATTAGCAACACTGGCAAATAAATCTGAGAGGAAAAGACTGTCTGGAAGACTGACCCGTGATACACAGCACACTTGCGTTCATGCTCACAATGGACCATTATGAACATTTTGTGAACTACCAGTTTGTGTGAACAGAAAAAAATAATAATTAATGCACCAAAACATATACAATCTTGCTGTGTTACAATAAGTGGCCTACTCAAGAGCACCTGATAGGAAATTGTAACAACTTGAAGCCGTTTAAGTCCAACAGACACAACATTCCAGTGTTAAAAGTAAGAGTAACAATTTAACAGTATAGATGTTATTTTCAATTTCATGTTAAAAGTTAAAGGCAAATATTTTGAAAACGTAATGGTTTTTGACAACCTAAAAACACATGGAGATACAGTGCAGGTTGACAGACCACGACCCATTTTAAAAGTTTGACGTTTTTATTTGATAAATAGGAACTGTAACCAGTTCAAATACCATTTATACCGGAAAGTTTATGTACCAAATCTGAAGATGGCAGTGTAACCACGTTGAAACTCCTGACTTTAGATCTGTGCCAAACACAGAATTGTGTCCAAAGGCGCTTAGGCAGTCTAATTTCGTTACGTACCAGGCCAAGCACCTGCCGGAATACAGCCCTGTTATTTAGAGACCTAACGTTACTTGGCATCCCAGCACAGCATTGTACGCAAACTCACAGCGGAAAGATTACAATTATCAGCAGAGTCAATGTCTGCCTTTAACACGTAACGCTATCCTCATCCATCCAAACCTCAACAGTTTGACATATTTCTAATCTAAATCGTTGAACATCATTCAGCTGTTTAGGCAGGGGCCGCCATATTAGTTTAGGCGCATGTGCTATCTTGTCTTAGCGCTCAAATTAGCTCCTAACCAGTTTATGGCTTGGTAAATTTCCTTAAATCCAATATGCGGTCATTTCGTCATAGCAGTCACGTTTCGTAGATGGATATTTGATAAAGGAGTATGGACCATGCCACTACGTGTAGTTCTGGCTAACAAGTTAGCACTGTAGCTAGACTGCTAGCTCACGGGGCTTATGTGCTAACACTTTAAAATAATCGGAGAAGACGTTGTCGACCCAAACAATAATCTAGCGACAGGTCAGAGAATTATTACAAATAGGCGATCAAGACAAATGACTAGATGCAGGACAATCGCTATGGATTTTAAGTGGTCAGTAAGGTTAGCCTCGAACTTCAGGACAAAGCCAACGATAACCACGATACAACAGCAAATGGGAAGACGTACATCATACAACATCGCACGCAAAATTTGGTTTCTGAAGCACTTGGAGTGTTTCCTTTCCACAACTCAGTGCAAGTAATATTAGAAAATAATGACACTGCGACACTTATAATTAATAGACAAACATCGCAAAGCCAGAAATTATGACCATAACCACTGCACAGGAAACATTATTTGACATTTCACCTCAGTAATTTCCCTCTAGTTATCCCATGGCCAAGTTGTGACATAGGTTGTGATGACATGCCGACTAATGCATGAAGATTACACCACATACCTTTTTCTTCTCCATATTGCGCACTTTCTTCTCAATAATACCCAACACCTGCTTCATGGCTTCTGTGTGGCCTCCAGATGTCTGGTTGTTGATTGTGATCTGGCCCGCTGATCCGGGAGCGGATCCCACGTCCGGGCTTGCGGACTTGACAGTCCTGTTGCCATTTGTCGCTGAGGGCATCTGTGAACATACTGAGTTATCAGGAATGGTACCACAAACACATCAGGTTCAAGAGACAAGCAGTGTCCATGTCCGAACCTAAAGAGTTGAGGAAACATCCATTAAAGTACCCAAATCATAAATCTGTAATATTTATCGAATCAAACATGATCACTACTTCTACTGACTTAAGGTTAAAACCAGCGGAAGGCCTTCTCACCATCTGCATCATCGTATCTGGCCACACAAAGCAACTGTACCCAAATGCGCAACCCCGAGGATGCTGGCTTCTCAAAGGCCACTTTAAGCCGTAAGAAATCGTTAGTGATTCAGGACCAAGTCTCTTACGCAACATTCACTTTGTTTCACATATATACGCACACATAAAATCATTCGTAAATCGAATTACTATAATTAACAGTTCTAAGCATCTCAATAAACAACGTCTGGTAACGTGAACGTTACCGTTGACGCGAGGCAAAGACGACTGCAGCCATCGTCGCCGAAGGAGCATCAGCGTTGCTCCTTTTACTTCAAACTATTCCTACAAATAAAACCGGCTAATACATTATTATCTGTATGTAAAAAAGCTTCCGAGAAGTTAACGAACGTAATGGCAAATTTCCCGCAAAGAATTGTGTTCACAGTCGGCGCATTCAATACTACCCAGGGTTCTCGCTCATTCTTTAACAAATAGCGTAGTCTCTAGCTACGGCATGCTTTGCTAACTAGCATGAGGCTGCTAATATTAACGGGTGGTTTTACTTTACCGGCTAATGTGAATTTCTAATTATGTATTACATATTCGGTTCATTAACGATTCACCCGTGAGCTGTATGGCAAAAACAGACATCTCAGTAACACGAACAGTTTGGATTTCAACGATCTGTCTCGTGATTTAACATAAAACGCAATGCGCTCATCGAAGCCAATCTGGTTAGCTAGTTAGCCAGCTAATGTTAGCTACCCTTACATGCAAGCAAGTAGCGTTTAGGCAAGACTGCTCAAATTAAGACCACTACTGATGAACGGGTAACTAAGTTTTGTACACATAACTACCTTGTTGGTCAATCTGTCCACAAGGGGAGTTGAATAATCGACTGGAGTCAAAAGAGCCTTGGCTTTAGTTGTGTTGCTTTATTTTCTCTTTCAATTTTCTGTGGGATCCGCCCCGCCGGCCTCACCGACAACTGAGATCGACTAGAGGGGGAGTTAACGCTTTATAACAAGAAGGGCCCTTTGGAAAGCTGCCCTGGATGTGCCAGAGCTGAAGTAGGACACAGACGTTGTCTTCCTAGTGTGACGTAAGCCTCAACATTTTCTCCACATATTGATCTGAAATCATCTAAACTCGACGATATATGTGCTACTGTCAGACTGGTAAGGAGGACAAAGATCTTGTGTCTTTAATGCTTTACATTTTCTGTCATGATGGGTGACAGTTTACTTTTTATTATGCATAGTTTAAGAGCCCTGTAGGTTATTAAAACTATACTTAATGTATTATTTTGTAAGCCCTAGATGTCCATGTCTAGTAGGGCCAAGGCAAAGTTAAAAACAAGCACAGCGAGAACAAGCTGAAACAGAGATGTAAGATGTTTAGGCCAAAGCCATGTAGAGCCCATAACATAACCTGTGCAAACCACATGTTCACACGTGACTCTGCACAGAATACCTTTCTTCAGTTTATCTGATGTGGTTCACCGGTAGATGTGTTGTGTGATCTATGTGTTATACACAAATGTAAGAATACACTTACAAGAACACACTTGGCCTATTGCAAGAATACGCTTCAGCCCATTTGTACACAGGATGCATGCCTACCCACACCATAAGCTGCTTCACCGATAAATCTGGAGTATGGACAAAAGCCATGACTGCAGATTCTATTTGTGCAATGCATCTCTCATTGTGTAGCCAGATATGGTCATTACTGTACCTTTAACTGTAGCCTCTCCAGTCCTGTGAGCCTATCTGCTCTCACCATGCATCTGGATGCATTGAACTGGATGCACTGACCACAGTGAGGTGAATCTTCACATCACACTTACACAATGCCCGCTGAAAGCGATGCAGGGATCAGTCAAGATATATGTTTAGCAGGACTGTCAGCAGGCTATAGCATAAGTAATGATTGGCCCTCTCAATAGAAATGAGCAAGGGGAATGATGAGCCTATTTCAAGTCCTCTTAAATCTATTGTACCAAATGTACACTTCTGAGAGAATACAGTCTGTTCCCTGTCATTGACACAGTGCTGTTAAGCCAGGGTCCATGAGAAGATGCAGGGCCTGGGATGGGTCAGGCCCAGACCCTGGCTGAAAGTGAGCTAAACACATTGAGGATTTATGTGTTTACAGTTAAGTGTGGAGATTGGAGAGATAATTTTCTTTAAGTTAAAAAAAAAATCTGGTGTGAATCAATCAATATTGCTGAGAGCTGTAGGTAGGTATGAGGACAAGAGAATTTTGTGCAACATAGACCCAATTTGCAAAACACCAGCTAACTCTAACTGATAGAGGCACAGTAAACTTGCCCTTAAAGGAATACGCCACCCCCAGGTGAAATTTAGTCTATCCTCGCTTAATGCAACCTTATATTTAGGCAGAGAATGGTCCATTTTGGCTAAATGGCGCCCTCTTTGACAACCACAACTGAACTACAGTTAATTTGTGACATGACATCACAGGCAGGCTTTGTTCTAAATTTGCCCATTTATTAGTGGCTATTTCAAAATAACCTCCAAATTTACACATGAAGGAGGGCACAACCATGTTTCACATTTCCCAACTTGTAATGCAACAAAGACAACAAAAATTGTTTTCCATTCTGTCACTTTTAAATGTTCAGCCCATAATAGTGATGTTATGCAGTTTGTAAACACCTAACACTTTTTATAACAAAAAATGAATGTCTCCATGATCTGCTAGCTCTTTTTTCTCCTGGGTGACTGTAAAAAACTACAGTCTTTTTTTTACGATATCCGGGCTCTGACAGCTTAAAACAAACAAACGGGGGCAGCCTGGCCCCCAAGCACTAACACATAGTTTCACCAGAACACTGACGGGGTGAACTACCTCTGTGGCATGTTTTGTTCAGTCCTAGGGTCAAATATAATGTAGGCTTTGTTGGTCAAAAGCATGTGCTTAGACATATAAACATAAACACAAACATAAACAAATATGATTTCTACCAGCATCACTGACAGCACCTTTAAATGTGTTTTACATTTTTTTGTGAAAAATAATTTAATTCTAATAAATTTTTTCATTGATTCATTGTAATCAGTATAGCTTAATGCTGATGTCCAGGTCACATATTGTAATGTCTGCAATGTCCTGATGGATTCTAACCTACAGACGTATAGAACTTTGCATGGATCTAGTGTGCAGTCTTCTGTTTTTGTTTTCCAGGCATTTTCTGGTCGTGAGTGTGGTGTACATTTCTTAAACAGGTAAAACATCCAAAAATGATGAGCAATACAATGTGAAACAATTGCATTAGCCTGATGTCAAAAATACAGAAGCACCATGTTGTCTAGATATCCTTTGACTTTTTGATCAACTAGCTCCAGGCCAACCCTCCTATAATATCTTGTAATAAATAATTAGTTGCCCTTTTATCAGAGCTGGCTCTAAAATAGCAGCCTAACCTATTTTCTAACAAAAGAAAAATAATTTAGAGAATTGAAATGGACCAAATGTCAAAAACACACTATTCTTTGTACAAACTTTGTATAAATATGACTTAAAAATAAAAAGGTCACTTTCAACAAAATTATCATGTGATTGCAGGCAATGTTTTCCTGACAACTTCACATTTGTCAGCAGGGGGTGGTAGAGATCTGTTACAGATGTTGCATTTTCTTGTTCAGTTGACTGGTGGCAGAATGTAAACCTTAATACCATATTGAAGAATGCTAAGCCCACCTGTAAGCACGTATTATTGAAAAGTTTGACAAAATATTATGCAAAGGCTATGGCATATGTTAAGTGCTCCTAGTAGACACCAGAAGTCATTGGGTCACATCCAGTATTTGTTAGCTCAGGATAGTAATTGTGTTAAGTACATTCTATTTTTAATCTTTTTTGGAATTTAACTATGTAATTTGCATTAAGGCAGATAGCATTACAATTGGTGTCCACATGTTCTGTTCTATTTCCCAAGAATCATTGCATCATGTGTAAACCTCACCAAACACTGAATATTTTAGGGGAAAGGCCATACCTTTAATGCCTTTTTCAAGTTATGGGCAGCAGTTACAGGCTAGTGGGTTTGGAAACCTGGATTTGTGCTTTATTGTCTGTCAAATTCTGTTGTGTAAACAAAAGAGTGGGCCAAGGAATGTGAAATCTGCTCCCATATGATAGAGTTTGGCAAATACAGGAAACGGTTAACATGGCCACACTGCTCTTTGATTGCACTGTCCTATTGAAAGCATGTTTTGGAAGGGGATAATACCGATTAGTGGAGAATCCCATAGGGAAGAGAAGATCCCTTTCAGTGAGTGACTCATTTCCGCAGGCTGCTGTGTTTCACTCTGAGAGAAGGACACTCCTATCTTATGCTCGAAGAGTACTGTCAGCTCCAGGCATATATGCTTACAGGAGAGCAGAGAGGAGTAGAGCCTAACCATAATTGATCAGTGTTTTGGTTTCCCCTTTGTCAGAACTGGTGGGTCAACTGGGACAGTACTTCAAAATGGAGCCAGTAATCATCTTATTTCAGATTAGAGAGGAAACAGTTGCCTCACAATTGCTGTGTTCCAAAGAATGTGATATCGCAGAGTCAACAATAAAGCTTGGCTCGCTACCTACAGGAAATGAGTCTGTTATGTCTAATCAGCTGTGATGGATTACCACATCTCCTTCTGGCCAAACAACACATAAATGTGTAATTAGCACTGACCAGGTCCTACCACCTCACGTCCAGAAGCCAAAAATTAGGCTTCTGAATGTGTTACCAACCGCGTTTCCATTATTCCACAGGCGTACGACCGGACATTCCATGCTGTGACAAACAATACGTCGCCTAAAGTTCATGAACAATGAAGTGTGAAATAATCTCTCCCACTTGCCCAAAACAATGTGACCAATCTAGAGGTCCATACAGGATAATAAGTTCTATATGGTGCAGTTCTATGTAGTGTGTCTAGATTAAATGTTATTGATCAGTGGGTTTGTTTTATATTTCATGTAGTAAAATAATGAAGGGTGAGTGGCCATGCATGTGAGGGTCCAAAAACAAACCTGTCCTTCACATGGTCCTCCAGACATGTTCTATGTCCCTGATCAGAAACTGTGCAAAAGTCTAAGAAAAACCTTGCCTTGTAACAGCACAATTGACTCTGACAGTTTCCAATGATGCATTTTGGCTGTGCTGTGCTGTGGAAGTTTTGCAGAGGATTGTCCCAGACAACACATAGCTTGTGTGTGTGTGTGTGTGTGTGTGTGTGTGTTTACAGCTTTTCTGTCTTTGTGTTTATCTTATATTTCATCAGAATTAATCTGGAGATGACAACAATTTACTTTTAATAGCAAGAATGTGGTGAGCTGCCTTTGGACTACTTTTAAAATGAAAAGAAGAATAACCTGTTAGCATGGAGTGAACAGTATCTTTGGAACAATCAATGAAATGTTATTGTATTGTGGATTAGTGGAAGTGTCTTTATTGTTTCTACACAGCCTTCTTGCTGGTCAGAGCAGTTTTAGTTATACCACTGTCAGTTCTTAAGTGTGTGCCTTTCATTATAGGAAGTCATGTGGGAAAACAGTATAAGAAAAAATCCATCATTTCTGACCCATCATCTCCTGTGTCTGGCATGAAGAGGAAATCGGAGGGTCGAGAGGGGTTTTTCCACCGCACAACCACACTTCGAGACTGACAGGCCTGGGTTTCTGTGAGACTGGTTGAAGTTCCATTTCTCCTATCAGGTGCACCATCTGGGGTGAACCCCGCCTATCAGGATGAAGCAGGATAGTGGGGCTAGGACACCAGGAAGTCTCGGGCCACCCCCTGCCAAAAGTCATCTATTCTCGCATCCTGTACGGCTTCTCTAGCACAGGAAACAGCTTTTGGGTCCTTTATTACCTTTTAATAATTACCTTATTCTTGTAGTATGGTTTGCAAGCCACCCCTGTTCTACCAGTATAATTGTACTGACATTTTCTGGCTTCCACCATTCAAGTTCATGAGGATGACCTGTTTCAGTCATATTTCAGTCATGTTTCATGATCACATAGGTCTATTTCATGATCACATAGGTCTATTTCTCAATTCTGTGAAATGTGAGTTTTTGTAGATTATACTCAAGCAAAAGTAAGACTCCAGGGTCTGTTTGTTGCTATACATTGGACTTTGGCTGCACATCCCATTTGGCTGCTTTTGTTACCTAACAACCACAACATTCCCTCAAGCAGAAGAGCCGACAGAGCCCAGTGGATGGGATCACTTGAACGTTAAGTAGGCTGGTTCTTTATCAGCAAGCCCAGTTCAACAGCAAGTTCTGTCCGTTCCACCATCAGGCAGCCCTAAGGGTCTGGCAGGAGATAAGAGAGGTTGCCCTCCCCCCCAACAGCACAAACTGAAGATGAGTGTACAGCGATAGATTAAACTGAAGGGGGAGAGAGTGAAAAAGCAACTCTGTCACTTTAGGCAACATGGAGACTTTAGGCCTGTCTGATGTTGAATGAGCCTATATCATAACAATAGGCTAATGTAGGATATTAATTCTGCCAACCAGAATATTAAACTCATCTTAAACTTGCACTTTTGTCATCCATACAACTCCATATACTTTATAATTTTTAAGTTACATGGATTGATTTTATTTTATCTTATTAGCTTAATACAACATCTTGAGGGTGTTGATTGTGGATTGCTGATGACCAGAATTGAGAAACAAAAATATCACCAGGAAAATGAAGACATAAACAACATATCCAAAACAGGAAACAGAGGCGGAAGCTGCAGCTGAACTGACATGGCACCATTTGTAAAAATAGTGAGTTCCAGATCCTACAACTGAAACATTAAATGTGGTCCTCTGTTAAAGCGCAGAGACTCATCAGTAGCCCATCAGTATGTGGGCCTGTATTACTTAACCTGAACCCATAACCTGACTATGATGGTGATACATACATCATGATATATAAGAGCCTTGGCGCAAGTTTTTAACATGCAAACTGAAGTGGAACGTGAGATATGTGAACTCGTGATCTGTTAACTTATACCGAGTAGCCTAGTCACGACTCCCTATACTGATTTCTTGCAGTGATCCATGTGCGTCTGTAGCCTGGCTATCTGCCTCTTTAAGAGCAATTTCCTCCCATTGTCAAATAGTCGTGAGCAGGAAGAGGGAAACGAAACCAGAGCCCGGGGGGCAGGGCCATTTAAAAATACCTGATGTAGTATAACGGGGACAGATTTTCTTCCCTCAGTGGGACGTTACGCGAGGGATAACAAGGACGTGAAAAACGCAGGGATCTATTCGTCAATAGCCTTCCACTGCAAGTGGCAGTCGACAGTCACCTGGTGTAAAGGAACAATTGACCTCTGAGAAGAAATTGGTAGTCTAACAATTATTTCGCAGCTAAACAGGCGTTGCGCTGACTGGTTTAACAACGGACTGTATGGGGGATATTTTGTTTTTCTTTACATAACATCAATGAACAGTGAACATCTATACACAAAATTCTAAATACAACGAGGGAGTCATGATATCCACTGACTGCTGAGAAGCTGTACAGGTGCTGTATCAATTTGCTTACCAGAACGCGTCTGTCACTGAAGGATGCGTCATGCCATGCCGCGATTTTAAATCTTGAAATTAGATGTAGGGGGAGAAAGGGGGTGTTCTCTCAGTGTGTAAATTTATTTAGGCAGCAGCTTTATGCTCTGTTGGAAGCGTTTTGGAATGGCATCTACAATCGAAAGGAAGTCATTGGAGACCAACGAGTGAGTATAATCAAAATTTAGTAGCAACGCCAGACTCTTTTTTCATGCCTGTCACATTATTGAACAGTCAACATTGCAGCTGACATGCTGCACAGTTTTGTTTTCTTTCTTGAGCTTGACACACAAATTTGAATAAGCCACGAGCCGCCAAGGCTATTGTTTCACATACCATAGCGTTCACATTTTCCATTGCGCATTTTGCTGCAGCTATAGTTTTATATTGGACAACTGGCTATTAAGGCGTTTGCAACAACAAGGTTGTCATGGAATGGAACAAATCAACTACAATATGAAAGCACAACTCGAAAAGAAAAAACTTTTGAGAAATTAATATGTATGAAATCGCATAATCACATACTTTTAATTATAGTCTCTTTCGTGGCAAACTGTGGTGGATTGTATACATTTGTATCCAACGTTCAAAACAAAATGTTTGGTAGTTTTAAAAACTCACTTTCGACATCATGTGCCACAACAGCTGAAATATTCAAATTAGTCTGACAAAAGCAGAACTTCCCTCAAGTGAAATGAACAGTGTTTGTTACACCATCATGTAGTCAGCTATAGGAAGCAGGGAACTACTGTAACTGTGGGTTTTGATGCCAGTAGAGAGCTGGACTAACATTAATAACATTAACTTCACATACTGGAGTATAGCAGGGACACAGTGAATCTTTTGTGATTTACTCATCCTCATTTGTGTTCCAATTTCTCAGGGAACCTGTGGACGAGGTCCTCCAGATGCCCCCATCGCTGCTGACCTGTGGCGGCTGCCAGCAAAGCATTGGCGACCGTTTCTTCCTGAAGGCGATAGAACAGTACTGGCACGAGGACTGCCTGAGCTGTGACCTGTGTGGATGCCGCCTTGGCGAAGTTGGCCGGAGGCTCTACTACAAACTAGGACGCAAGCTGTGCCGTCGAGACTATCTGAGGTAATTACAAGCAATATCTATAAGTCTGAAGTCTACTCACAGCTGGGTAAACCATCTGAAATGCTTTGTCTTCTTTGTGCATCTGACATTTCAATGTCAAAAAAGCAAGCTTTTTGGTTGGACTTGGTAAGTGCACTAGTACTGTCAACGCAGTTTAAACATGCTTGCCTAACCTTCAACTTCCTGTCAATGAGTAGTTAACAGAAATTGCCCTTTTCCTTTCTGTGCTCATAATTTTAAACCTTTATTACTTATATATGTACAGATTATGTTATTGATTGTTATGTTATTACTTATATATTTTTTTTTTTTTTTTTTTTTTTTTTTTTTTTTTTTTTTTATTTATTGATTGTTATGTTATTGACTTATATACGTACATATTATGTTATTGATTGTTATGTTACTGACTTATATACGTACGTATTATGTTATTGATTGTTATGTTATTGACTTATATACATACATATTATGTTACTGATATGCTATTAATTCAAAACACTTGACAGGACAGCTGTAGATTAGACAATATGTCCTTTTGTAAAGATACAGGCCATGTTGATGGTTGGGGGAAAATAAGGTGAGGCCAGAGAGTAAAGACTTCTAATGCAGAGACAAGAGACTGTGATGTGATGACTGTATTATTAAAAGTCTAATAATATAATGACTGACATACTAAAATTGTATTTTGTCAGGAAAGTAGGATTAATCTGTAGGGATAAAGTATTACACAATGTCAATGTGATTACAAACTGATGAGTGTGTTTTACAGTACAACAATATATGTAACTAATATATGTAAAGACTATATAAAGCTTTTGTCTGACATCAGTCACTTAGTATTCTGAAAAATTATTAGCATTAAGCAATTACATGAATAATTCACTGAAATCATATAAAGTTATGCGCCACTCTCTGGTCTCCTCATACAATAACCCTTTTGGAATCAGTGTACAAGTTATTCAACATCAGATATAACAATCAGCCAAAATTTGCTAAAATCACAGAGTGCTCATCCTAATGTTCTCTCTTGTTCCTGCAGGCTGTTTGGCCAGGATGGGCTGTGTGCGTCTTGCGATAAGCGGATCCGTGCTTTCGAGATGACCATGCGTGTCCGGGACAAAGTCTACCACCTGGAGTGTTTCAAGTGTGCTGCCTGTCAGAAGCACTTTTGTGTGGGCGACCGCTACTTGCTCATCAATACAGACATTGTTTGCGAACAGGACATTTTTGAGTGGACAAAGATCAACAGCAATATGTAGGGGAATGCGTCTTCGTCCTCTTCATTCAGCCTCTTTGCCACTTTGCCACAAACTGTGTCAGTATTGAAACGTGGTAATTATATGTGCCACTCTTTTGAATTCCAGCAGCAACACACTTGGGCAACTTCATCTACGATCTGTCGGTAGGCTGACAAAAATGTTTCACCAGCACTCAAAGCACCTGACACAAGGCCCTAAAGGCCTGTATTGATGAATGCAAAAAGGGTGATGTTTTGATACTGGCAATAATGTTCAAGTTATTTGTTTAAAGATGTAAATATTGTAGAGATGACAGCTTGTGCTGAGTATCCTTCTGACATGTCTCTAATATTTGAAACAGCTTTGTTTAAAAAAAGAGTTAAAATAAATACATCTACAGATTTGCCTTTAATCATGTTATTTCTTTGCAGAATACCATGTAAAAATCATGAATCATCTTATAAATATTTGCATATACATTTACATTACTGCATTTAGCAGGTACTTTTATCCAAAGAGACTTACAAATGAGTCATACAATCATCATATTTCATCAGTTCACATGCTTACTGATTGACACATGTCATTTGTGATCTTTTGGTAGGGGTGGAAAACATGGTATTTATACCAGAAATCATCACTACTAATAGAGCAGTGTGGTGTTGTTGAAGAGCTCGCAGTTATTCTTTCAGTTACCAGAAGAGGTCACTACTGGATCGCATTTGACATCTCTATCAGATGTTGTTTATTATCCAAGGATGAAATTTTACAAACAGATTTCCCCTGTTAACAATAAAGACTATCCATCTATTATTGGGTATTTCTCTGCATTGTGTGTGTGTGTGTGTGTGTAAAAGAGAGAGAGAGAGAGAGCGAGAAAGAGAGAGAAAGATGTTACATAAGTTAAATATTCACACTGCATGTATATATCTTTTAAACTAAGGATTGTAGACAAAAAAATATTGTATTCCTCTTTTTTGTCCTTACTGTCTGCATGGTCCCAGTCTTGTACTTTACAGGAGCTGACACCACGACCAGTGGTTTGCCCCCACACACCATCACTATGAAGTCTATTTATGAGCAGTAGTAGATAAGAGGGTTGGAGAAATTCTCCAAAACATAAGCTGCTTATATTGCTCTGAATTCACAATTCACATTCAGTGTTTGTCTACGGCACATTCAAATTCTTTGTCTCAGTTGGTTAAAATGTTTCCAGTCAAAAGGATATTTGGGCCAGCAACCTCAGAAATAGAGAAATGAAACTCTAGTTTGATGAACTTCCTGCCATGTCATCACAAGTTCTCAGTTGCTAGTCATTACGCTGGTGACTTTTTCAGGTTTCAGTGCCACCTGATCACGGAACAAAATCATGGCATTGTCTGAGCACACTATTTTGTAATAATGATGAATCCAAAATCAAGTTAGGTCTCAGTTTTTTGCAGCAAGGAAAGTGCATGTCATGCAAAATCACGGGAAGAGATCAGTCTTTTACTTTAGGGATTGACAGAACCAACAGACGCCATCAAGCAGGATTTGTCAAGATGACAAGATTTGTCTCTATAATACTGGGGCCACAATGCAGTTGTCTCTCTCTAAAGCTGTTTTTAGGCAGTGATTCAGGAGATGAAAATCTCTAATGCAAAGGACATTGTTCTCTTTAGCTAGAGCAACATCAAACTTTGTGATGTTTACAGGATGTATGATGGAGGTAGGAGCCACTGACATGTAACGTAGCTGGAAGAGTGGTCTGTGTCCTTCAGCATTGGTCTGAGTCCTGCAGACAGACATCTGATGTCTCAGAATAACAGAGATCACAGTCTGCAAGTAATCAAAATGATGGCTTTGACAGGAAATCATCGTTACCTTTTGGGTCTACAGCAGTATAATCCATCTTCTGAGTGCTTGGTTCCTTCATTTAATTCCATTTGTCAAGGGCCTCGCCCCTGCTCTGTGAAACATCCTCTTAACTGTGCTCTGATCACGGCAAGTCATATTTTTTAGCAGTTCATCTTAATACGCATTGAGTGAAATACTTTATTTTTTTTACTTTAGCTTTTATACGTAATTTGCAATAGTATAAATATGGATTTTGTTTTGATGTACAAATATTGACATGAATGGTAGGCAGTTACTGCTGTTGTTGTAGGTCACACAAAAACAAATACAAACACAGACACAGATCTCCATGATTGAATCTGAAGACCTCCGGAGTCCTGCGTGCTTGGGATGACTCTGGTGACGTCTAAACACGCCATTCCCAAGTCTGTTGTATATATGTTGACAGGTGCCTTGATCCAGGTATCCAATGGGTACACCCATTCCCGGGGTTCATGAAGTTCAAGGTGACTTGGAGACTTGTTTCTCTGTCATCATGCCACAGGAACCATTTGAGAACAGCGCAGACACAGGGTGCAGATGGGGGTGGTGAGTGGCTGTTTGTGGGGGTAGAGCTGCTTTCAATCCCATGGATCTGCCTCAACCACCCTGGCTGGAGCTGAGTTTTACCAGAAGCCATCACTGACTCAGACACTGGGCTCCTTCACTGTGCGTCTTGTGTCATCTCTCTCTCTCTCTCTCTCTCACACACACACACACCCCCACCCTTGCCACAGCTGCACACAAGGAAGGGAGTGTAGCTGCGTGTTTGTGTGTACAAGAGAGGCCTGCAGCATGTCTACTTGTGTCGCCAGTCGAGCGCACAAAAACATACCTACACACAGGCACGACACACACACAAACATACACACACACACACACACACACACACACACACTGAGAGTCAGAACTCAATAACAACCATTCTCTGATTATGTGGAAAGCCAATCATTTTGAAATGGCTGTGAACATACTCAACAGCAGAGGGTGCTATACCTCTGAGTAAGAAACCTTTGAAGTTGCATGATTTTAGGCTAGTTGTTTTTTTTAAGTTTTATAATTTAAAACGTATATATATGTAGGATAAGAAAGTTCAACATCTGTCAGCTGTTTTGACCTGATTGAAACTTGTGTTTTAGTAGTGATACATGATTGGCTACACAAACTGTATATTCATTTTCATTATTACATAGGCTATTCATACTCTTTTCCTGTACCTACTGTTGCATGTCCAAAGCATATTAACATGCAATAAATCCATAGCTTACATCAGTGTACACTCGTCAAACTGCCCATCGATTTGGGTGTCTTCTCTTTCTAGGCAATCCTCATTGTAATGCCAAATGACGTATAATGCCATTTAACACGTACTAACTCACAACCTCTGACCAAATCTTCAGAACATACTGTAGACTTTGCATTTACACATACTTTGTGAGTCTCATGTAATTACAAACAGGGAGAATGTGGTGGTCCTCTTGTTCAGACATTCCTCTGTCTATTTCAGATTGCCTTGGGAGGCAACAGTCTGACTGCGAGAAGTCTCTCTGGTGGGTGCATTATGATGCTGGGTGCAGGCAGCATCTCTCTGCATTAGCAGTGTTGAGTGGTGAGTAACGATAGTTCATCATGCGCTGCTCGCTATGATATGCATGAACCCAATGACTGAGTGCTGCGGTGAACTCATAAGTGATGGTGGGGCCCCAGTGTCTTCTTTTGGTTTCTCTCTTTCTCTCTCTCTCTCTCTTTTCTTTTTTAACGATCGCTCTTATCTTATCCACAGCCGTCTCCAGTTTCCCTTGGGTTGTGTGTCTTTCTTTATGTCTTCTCTCCTTTGTGTCCTTTGGCTCACATTCACACCTCTAGTCCTTGTTTGTTTTTGCTGCAGATACTCCCTGAAAATGTGAACTGAGCTCGTTGTCGCACTTTATTTTTTTTTTCTGTCTTCCCCTAATTGATTATTTCCAATCTCTCCCCTGTGATGTATGTGTTTTCTGTGCTTTCTCGCTTCGTCCTATCTCAATCCCTCTTCATAGTGTCAAGATGAGACTGCAGAGCTGCAGAAATGAAACACAACAGAAAGAGTTTCTCCAACATTATCTGAAGTTCTCAGAGGTGTAGTTGGAATTTTGTGAAGTGGGGATTTTTTTAGGGTACACAGTATCATTTATAAATGAATGTCTAATATTTTAAATGTCAGAAATAGCCTCTGTCCTAGGGGACCCCCACATCCAACACCCACTACACCCCTAGAAGTTGCAAACGTTTAGGCATACTGATAGCGGCCTTCTGTGTATCTTTGTGTAGGACACAAAGTTCATGAAGAAGGAAAGTTTCTGTAGGACCAGACCAATAATTCTACAGCCAAGATGCCTGAATACATGTATGGACAGCTCGCACACTCTCCCTTCAGGACTGGGTGTGCAAACACGTTGGATTTGCATTACGGCAATAATGAATCTTTTAAATCTCCTGCTGACTGTTTCTCATAATACAGAAGTTATAAAGATAATCACTGTACGGGCTCAGTGGCTGCCTGCCACATGTGAGCGTCCAGGCTTGTCTGGTCTGACATGGTGCCCAGCTGGGGGACTGGGCAGGATAACCATGATTACCACAGACATCCATCACACAATGCGCAGCCGTACGCGTGCAAGCCGAGAAGGCAGAGGCGGGCCAGACCATTAGTATGTGGTTAGGCTGTGATTTTCACTCTCGCTCTCAAAGCATCATCACCCCAGTGATAAAGAAAGCAGAGGCCTACAGCAGGCATCTGAGGAGTGAAATGCACTCCCCTGCTCATAATGGGTGGGGATGGGGGGGGCTGCGATGGGATGGGGGGGGGGCATTCATTCTGCTTTAGCTCTAAGGCAGAATGAACAGTTTTGACATCATTGTTGACGGATGTGTGTACTACACGGGTGGTTGTATGTCTCTGTGTGTCTGTGAGTGGACATTTTAGCATCACTGATAGTTGTGTGTGTATATACATATATGTGTGCGTGTCTGTGTGTGTGTGTGTGTGTGTGTGAGTGAGAGTGTGAGTGTGTGTGTGTGTGTGTATGTCTCTCTGTGTGGGACAAGAGTTGGCAGGCCTACACATTCTCATGAACTTGAGAGAATGACTGATCAAATGACACTATCAACCCCCCCACACCCCAAGTCTCTCACAAACATGGGTGGGGGAGATGTAACAGATGAGACTAAATGCTGACGCAGCTCTGCTGCTGGATATAAATCTCTCACAATCCCGTCGATGGCTTTTACACATGTTTCTTGGATAGTAAGTCATTTTCCCTCTCAAATGATCACCATATGTGAAGGGTTGCTGGATCCAGCCGACCCAAGGACAGTGCGCATGAAGATTCACCCCCCCCGGGCCTACCTCACAGTGAGGAGAAAATGTTCAGAGACCCGCTAGAGGTTTTTGTGCTACTGAGGAAGCCCCTCAGAGCACCTTTTGGGTCTGTGTTTTCAAAGGCAAAATGACTGTGTCCATTTCTTTTTCAAGGAATTACTCGGGACCGCCGACATCACTGGATTTGACTTTGTGCAGAACAGATTCATTCCAGACTGTCCATTCAGTGAAATATCTCAGTATGTTCAAAGGGGTTTTTTTTTTCAATAGAGAAGAAATATTCTTTCCCTCGAGGCAAATGCATCTTGTTTGTAAACATCAGCAACAGCAGATCCTGCCAAGAATTTTGTAACATTCTTTCTCCAAAACAGGCACTGTGGCATTTTGTTGTTGAAGATGTTTGTAACTGTTGATATTTCCCTGTTTTTTATATTTGTGATGTTGGTAATTCGTAATGGTCTAATCGTGCCATATACCAATCAGGGCATAATAAAAATGAGTTGTCAAAGACACTTTTGGCAAAAAGCTACTTAGTTTTAGTGTCAGCCCTCCAACCACACAAGAAAACTTCAATTTCTGCAGCCATGTCAATTTGGGGTGGATCTTTACTGCTTTTGGTTTGTGTTGATCTCTCCAGCTGTTGGCACCAGCGGGTCGGTGCAACTTTAGACAACGTCTCTTCAGTGGGGCCTCGGGTCAGGCGGGCCATCTGAAAGGTTTTGAGCTCTGCTCAGATTTGCCTGCATGATTAGAAATTCAGCTGCCAGTGCTGAGCCAGAAGCACTCTGAGGGGTCACCCATAATGTTGTGTCTGCAGATCGAACCAGATTACAGCCAAGGAACCCCTGGGCCGGAGAGGTGTGGGTGATGGGTGTGGGGACACTGAACTTCAAACTATCTTAAAGGAAAAAAAAAATTCAACTCTCTTTCTAGTGGTGCCTCACATGTGCATTTAGTTTCTACACCCCCTCCTTATACACACAGACACACACACACACACACACACACTCCATACTCAGAGAAGACACACATCCCCACTACACACACAGAAGACACGCTACCCCCATGTTGTTTGTTAGCAGAGCGTCTTCTCTTAGGATAATAATTACATGCATGTGCGCTCCTTTGAACCAGGGAGACCACACAAAATATGGATAATACTGTAATCAAGGGAGGTCTTGTGATGTATTCTGGGAACCGCTAAGTTATTATTCTGCATACTTTGACAAGGGACTACATTTTATTCTTTCTATGGCGACACGCTTAACATTCCTTGAAGCACTGCACAGTCTGCGTCCATGCTAAAGCGGAAATTGGTTGAGGTCAAAGTTGAAAACTAAGGGACCGGGATTTACAGAGTCAGAAAAAGACAGTGCTAAAACCGACTCTGTCCAACAATGCCAAAATAAATGGTTTTCATTATCCTGGGAACTTCTTGTGATCCATCATTTGGGCCTCTCCATTCCTCACTGACACGGACCATCACGACAGCGCTCCGGGTCTCTCTGATGTTTCACGTCTGGCAAATTTTTCCTTATCTCTCTTCTTTCCTTCACACTCCCTTCATCACACTGTCGCTGTGACAACTTGCGTTATGGTCTGCTCATCTCCAGTTCCTAGCCTGCTAATATTAGATATAAAAGGCTATTTAACATAAGCTCTCACCATTACATTCATCCAAAATGCATCCTCCAGATGCTTCATGTCAGTTGTCATGCTGTCAAAAGCTCTAAATATGGGAAATATATGCTCTCTTATAATTGATCTTTTTCACAGGATGAATGTCAGGGTTTAAAAGGAAGGATAATCAATCAATCTGCTAGGTGTAATAGATATGTAATTAACCAATAGCCACTGAAAAAAAATGTACACAATACATCTAAATACTGAAATTATATACCCTGGCATTCATGCATTCATCACATCGAACCGATTGCCTGTGTGCAGAATCTGAGCTGTGACTGACATCTGGGAGTCTAAGTGTGATCAGAGTAAGCTCATACAGGAAATGACTTCATAAGCGACGCAGGCACTGGAGCCAGAGATATGACTCCAGCAGGACCAGAGGTGTGAACCTTGGCTATGGGACTTGCCCTGGCCTGCCTGTCATGGGAATAAGCTCTTTATTTTCTTTTCATTACAAGATCAGTCCCTCTAGATCCCTAGACGGCTCTTTGAACAACAGCAGGTCTCACAGTTTCTGTAGTTTGTGTGGCCTTTCTGTGCAGTGGTCATTGTGAAAGAGGGAGAGAGATAGATCGTGTGTGTGTGTGTGCGTGTGAGAGAGAGAGAGAGAGGGAGAGAGAGAGAGAGAGAGAGAGAAAGAGGTGTCTCCTATGAATAGGGACAGAATAAGAGGGAGGACAGTTTTATTACCTTTCCAGGCAACCACCATCCTCAAACAGAACACATCTCTGATCCTCTCAGGAAAAGCTCAACAACAATATTTTGCAAACATTGTTGTATTTGTAAGGCTTCTAATTTGATTTCACGGAGGCGTCAAGCCGCAGCGAGACGGCAGTAGAAATGAACAGCCTCATAAGTGACAGCGAGAATCAGGCTCCCTGAGTTCACTTTTAAAGGGAGATTTATGATGGACACTTTTGTTTTGAAGTCCAGTCATTGACTTCCCCTCCATATCATTAATGTAAAAAGGAATAATCACTTGTTAGTTCTCCTTTCTTGTTCTTTTGAAAAAGGGAGGTATAAGTAACGCACTGAAGTGAGGGGAAGGTCCAATTAGGATTGTGGAAAAAGGCTATTCTTACATCAAAATACATACAGATGTTGCAGTGCCTGGGACCATTTTCAAGTGCAGGTAAGTGATGGTAAATGGCAAGGGCTTGGCATTGCTACATTTGGGCACACTGCAATTTCCCTTCCTAATTGGACTTCCCACGCTAGATCTGCTTCTAATCAGCCTAAAACAAAGCACTGGACCTTGCAAGGCCAGGCAAAGGCAGGCTGGGCTTCAGAAGGCCATGAAACTGGTTTGATCACCAAACTGTCCATGTAACTGTGCTAACAATTTTGGCTGGCACACCCCCTATATGCTAACCCCCCCGCCCCACACACTCACACACACACACACACACACACACACACACTCACACAGAACAATAACATACACACAGGCATAGCATACACACACGAATATAGAGAATTTAAAGTGCACCAAAGTTTCTTGACACTTACAACCACCTGCAATTTAAGCTCACACATTAAATTGCTTGCTTTCACAAACACTCAAGTAAGAACACAAACACACACACATGCACTGATTAACAGGCACACTGCATTGGAATTAAGGAATACCATGCTGTCTCCAATCTTACAAAACTTTCCTCTCACCACGTCCTTAGGAGCTGGTTCACCTGGAACCAATCTGTAACACAATCAAAGTGTCTTGACATGAAAGCCCGGTTCTTTTTCAACTCCCTTTCTTTCCTCCTCTTTGGCATATGCCATGGCCCTGGAAAATGGCTCTGTGCAATCTTCAGACACAAAAGCAGAGAGGGGAATTTAGACCCATCAGTGTCCATTATGCAAAGGCTCTCACAACAATGTTCAGACGCACCAAACAGGGACTTGCAGAAGGGATCTGGTTCTGACGTTAAACATCTTTCATCCCACTCCGCAAAACCCACTTTGCCTGCGAAGAGGAGCGTCCTTGGCTTCACAGTCGCACTGATAATTCAGGCAGTTGAAAAAAAAAAGAAGTAGAAAGACAGAGAGAGAGAACGAATGAGGTTCCTAACAGAATGCTCACAGAAATCTCCCATATTGCATTTCATCCTTGGTCAGTGGCCTCTCTCCAGTGGGTTCATTGTGAAGACGCTCCCTAGTCCCAGCAGCCACCCAGCGATCCCCTCTGCGCTCAGGGATGAGTGGGGCGATTAAACTTTAATAGCGGCCCATTGAGAGGTCCGCAGGGATTTTCTCCTGAGTCAACATGCCAGGCCCCATTTCCTCACGGCGGGCTGAGCTCTACCCCCGCAGCAACGGGCAGCAGTCTCATTAGGGGCTGCTCCAAGGAGCATGTGGTGCACACACACACACACACACACACACACACACACACACACACACACACACACACACACACACACACACACACAAACGCACACACACACACACACCACACACACACACACACACACACACACAGACGTGAACAGAAAAAACGTCACGACAGGGAAAGACAGATCAGGACAGAGGGAAAAATTCTATCTATACATTCATATGTTGTATGTGAATGAGACGGTTTTAAAATAAGTGCCTTTTCATGTCATGTGGTTGAAAGGTATGGTATAGGGGTATAGGGTTGAAGCCATAGGCATGAAACCACAAATGACCTTCCTGACAAGTAGTTTGGCAGAATGTTCTATAAAAATGACAAACGAGTCACACAGCAAAACATATTTTTTGCCTTTTTCTTGGCTTTTTCAAATCAATGTGTGAATTGGCATATTGTCACAAATGCTTTCCCTGTCCTTCAAGCATGTCAGACTTTCCAAGCTTTTACAGATGTTACTATACCAGACTTAGCATGTGTGTTGAACTTGTAGAGTAGCATGTATATGACAGTGATTGGCAGTTTGGTTAAAGTGCTCGGAAGAACCAGAGAGCATATTTACATCGGCCTCAGTGGGAGGTGTGTTCACAAAGCATCCCTCACGCGGCCTCTTGGTCTCATCTGAGACGTGACTCGGGACGTTCCGTGCTTTGCTTTTGAGCAAAGCACTTTGTAGTTTGTTTTGACCTTCTGCTCCATCAGACCAAGGTTGTAATATATGTAGATCCAAATGATCTCTGTTAACTCAACACTGGTGCCAAGAAATAGACCACACAATATATTTTCACTTCAACTGTATGTATAATATCAGGACATATGAGTACGTCTCAAAGTGCTTTTCTCCCTTGTGTTCTGTTCCTGTCATAAAACCAATCAGGGCTAAGGGTACCTATTTGATCAGGAACAACAAAGTTCAAACTGAATACTTTTTTCCTCAAATTTATTTCCACTTACAGACCTGGATTCAAGACTCATAATTGCTGTGGACCATAATAAAAGAACACTCCTGCTTGGAATGGTTACGAAAGCAGTTACTGAAGTCTTTGTACACAGATAATTTTAAGGTAGAATTGTAGCTCACAAATTCTGTTATTGGTAGTTTCATTTATGTTATCCCGTGATGTAATGCTATGCCCAGAGACATTGAAGCTCTTCAACTTTGCCTGTATGGCAGGTGAGGGAATTGCACACCAGTAAACATAGGGTGACATACCAGATATCTAATGAGTTACAGTCATAGGAAATGTTTTCTAACCAGACCACTAATACAAGGGAATTTGGGCTAATTCGCCTCTATGAACTCTTAAAAGGCTGTTTTGGGTTAAAAAAGAACAGAACAAATTAATGATTTAAACCTGAAAATAATCAACGTCCCCCCTCAATAATCAATCCGAATTTGCACAAGAAAAACAGATTTTCTGACATAAACACTGTTTTTAGAGAAACGTGTGATGATTTTGGCTTGTCTCCTGCCCATGTTATTGCTGGTTAGATAAATATGCCTCAATTACTTGGGAAGACTGAGAGGACTATTCAAGACTCTGCTAATAAGATATTTGGCTATATTGAAGTATAAGGAAAAAGATAATTTTTCCTTGTCAGCTTGCAACATTTATAACATAAAAAGGAACTTAAAACAATAATAACACAAATCCAACTTGGCATAATGGTCAGTCAAAAAAAAATGTGATGCAGCCCCTGAGACATCTCAGGACAGTGACTATGAGAAGCTGAAGGTCCACTAAACTTCCTTTTCTGATCACATTTGAAGTTGGTTAGCCTCATAGGCTGAGAAAGGCTCAATGTCAAGCAGACAAAAGATGAAATAGTCTGGAAACTGAGACGATATCCAATGAAGGAAATACATATTTTTCATAAGCTTCATTTGCACAGAGAATGCAAGCACTGCAGGCACATATAATTCACATCACTTCTCCTGTTGTAAAAGAATACAGTTGTGGGGAACAAACTGGCTGTCTATCCTACACGATGACTGCAAAGATGTGCATAATGCATGCGGACTTATTCATAATGAAATGGTAATATATAATTTTGCCGTTGGTGAACTGTGAAAGAAATGCACTTGCCTGGTCTATGTTTCATTAAAAACGCTTCGAACCAAAACAGCACTGAAGTAGCACTTAAACAGTTATTTCAAGACCAGTGACCGAGGGCTTTTTTTTTTTTGCTGTGCTTCCATGTGACATCAATTGAAGGATTAAGGGTAATTCAATAAGCGATCGAAGGGCAGTGCGCATGAGTTTGAGGCGTAAAGCAGGGAGCGCGGCTGAGTGAGCCCTTTGTTTGTGACCCCCGGCCTTGGCTGCTACCTCAAGGCCCAAATCATGGGGCCTGCTGGACTGCTGGCCAGCGGCCAGCCTGCACCTAAATGCCTCTGTCCATCGTGACCCACCTCTGGGGTTCGTACGCGTACAGTTCACTTTTTCCGTGGCATCCACCTCCCCCCTCAGCCAGTGACGGGCCCATATGATCAGTGTCTGTTGAACAGCATCCGAATGGCAACAGCCAAATAATATTCTTTAGGGAATGTTGGTGGCTTAGTATTTCCACAAGCATTCGTCCTCAGAACCATTATGGGTTTTCCCCATCGTGCCCTATGCGCTCTGATGTTGGAATCATAATATCTGACATGTTTGAGGCCAGGGGGGAGGTCCCAGCCAAGGAGAGGCTTGGGAAAATTATTGGAGCTTCAAAAATTCAATTCCTTTTACCAGCAAAACACACAGAGACATGCACACAGGGCCCTTACCATCAGAATGTATAATATAATTATTTTGTAGCATTTAAACAAGAGCTCTGCCCATCGCCAGGCAGTATGGCTAAACGGCTAAGGACTGAGGGATGGGTCTCATGCCTCGTTCACACAGCAGTCGGCACATTTGTGGTCTGTAGCTGTTGCTGTGCATTCGCAGTGCTTGCGCGTTACATTACATTTATGCATTTAGCAGATATTTTTTGTCAACTATCAATTGTTCAGGGCCAGTCTCCTCTAGAGCAACTTAGGGTTAAGTGCCTTGCTCAGGGGCACAACAGTGGCAGCTGGGATTTGGACCCACAACTTTTTCAGGCTACTTCAGGCACGCTAGCCAGGTTCCTTGACTGCTACGCTACCACCGTCCCTTGTGTGCATTCACACCAGAGACGGCCTCCTGCGCAAACCGGCTACCCATGCTCTCATTTCAAGTCTATGGAGATTATACCACAGTTATACCACTCGTGGCACACAGAAAAAACTAGAACTCTCCTCTGTTTCTATGTGTGTGGTGTGCATAGTCTAATCTGTTAACATGCATTCTAAACGAAAACAGACCAAAACCATGTCTGGACTGTGCACGTGCCGCAAACACAGTGTTTGTGGTGTGAATGAGGCGTTAGGCTGTGCTCATCTCTTAACGTCTATGACTTTTGGACTGTTGTCTAAAACTCTTTTATGTTCACAGTCCCTAATATGAGAAGAGAAAACAATAGTTCAGTTCAACACAGCTGATGTGATAACAAGCCCATTACAAACTATCACCAGCATACTCCAAACAAAGAGCTACAAATGCTACAACAACAGACTAAGAAAAGCAATAAAGTAAAGCCAGATTGCCCTCAAACAGCACGAACATTATCTCACTATGTTAATTGATGATTTTTCTCCCCAAGTTTTTTTTTTTATTGATACATCTCACAACCCCTGCAAGTTTGATAGCCCTCCGTTTCCCTTGGAAAACCTGAACATTGGGATGCTATTAGTGCTTTTTTTTAGGGTACACTCATGGTATTCTCCTGCTGTTTTCCAAGGAGTCTCCACGCAGGGCATCATTACAAGGCTTTAGACAAATGATTGTAGCTCTCAGCCTAAATATAAAACTTGGATCACCTCCATCATTCCCGAAGTAATCTAATGTGACTGAATGCTGCCGCAATTCCTGTTGAAAACTGTGCCAAGCAATACCACCCCTTCATTTCAGTACAAATGCACACAGCGATCACAGCATGCCTATGGAATTTGCCGGAAGAATTTCATACATGCATCGGCCTTCGGTATTGGCACAATAGTCAAAGTTTAGAGAGAGGAGTTTTGAGGGTGGCTGACTGATGGGGTTAAACACTAAATCAGTGTGGACACAAGCTGTCTTATGGCAGTGTCCAGGGGTGAGCGGGACACGATGCATCAGTCCGCCTGTGCTACACTTTCTCAGCCATCTGAATGAAGACAAGGCACTTGTTCAACAAGTGTCCTCCCCAAAATTAACCCGAGCAGCATGATTCTTATTATGGCTTATATGAAAGAGGCTCTTTCTTGTCTCTCCCAGGACATTCCAAGGCATTAGATGCCTGAGTAGGACCCTCTGTTCTCTCCTCTTGCTGTGACCTCAGGCCCAGGGGTCAGTCATGTTGCAGTACCTGAAGCAGTGCGGAGGAGAGGCCTGGGCCCATATGATCCCATTGGGACAAACATGCAAGTTGGACGAGTAAACAGACAGAGGCCATTCATCAGGCAGACAAAACAACACAAGCCAATATGCAGGTGCGGAGCACAGATGCCTGAACCTCTTTTAGGAAAGAAGAGGATGAGATTCATTGACTTCTCACCTTAAAGCTACAGTATATATCACCAGAAATAGACAGAAATATAAAACATGTGGATATGCAGGTAATGATCACTTTATGATCAACCTATTAGTTCTCTATGTTTCTTTGTGCAAGATTTTCCAATTCAAACTCTGTGACCACTTTAGTTGTACTTGTTTTATTATGTATAAAACAGGCCCCTGAGTGAGGAGAGAGATTGTTACAATAAATAGAAGGCAATATACAAGGGGGCGGCCATCTTTTTTGTTCAAAGACTTTTTTGTGTTTGTTTTAAAGTACTATTATGTCTAATTGCTGACTGTGTTGTCATTAACTGGGAGCAACACCACTTTACAGACGTAAATAAGTACGTGAGAGAGTTTAACAGTGCCAATTAAAATCTCCACAGGAAAAAACAAACAACCATCTGAAAGTCTGTGGCTTCACACAAGTGGCCTATCTCATCTCCAGAGGAACGCAAACTCAGAATTGCTATGTCAGATTTTACATTGCCAGAACGCTTAATGTTATAATACACCTTTTCATACTCTTTGCAGGTCTGCCTGACACTGCCTGGCACTGAGCTTTGGTCTTGGAGAGGATCCATGAAAAAGCAATGGATAAAAGTTAGAGTCCGCATGACCATGGAAAAGACAACTTACTGATCAAACAAGAGAATCTTTGAACATGACTTAATTTGTGTTAAAATCTATATAGTTTTCTACATTTTAAAATTTAAAATGTTTAACACAATTTGAGTTCTGATATACTGGGGGCAATTGGGATTTCTTTTCCTGTAAAGCAGTAACAGTTAGCATCCTGGAGCACACAATGACTCATCGAAGATAAATGAAGGATCAGAGCAGTACTTTATACTTCAATATCTGAAGTAAAATAATTATTAAATAAATTATTGAATTGTTTATCACAGGGACCACAGGAAGTAGTGATGTTACCAGTTTTGGCTGAGATGGAGACTATTTGGTCTGAGCTGTTTGATTGACCGATCTGGCCCTGACGGGCATCCTCTTCCTGTTCCACCCAGACAAGAGGCCCCCATCTCTAATGTGATTAGTTCAGGCCCTGGAGGTGAATTGTGAAGAGCAATGGTAGCACTGGTGGCAGAGAAGGAAGTACCCTGGACTGTTTCTAATAAAGTGGGAATTTGCATTACTTGATATCTATGGGTTAAGGTTAAAGACTTATCCATGTTTAATAATGAAATGAGTTTCCTTGAGAGAGCTCATAATGAGAAAAAGTCTAAAATTCACTGAATGCTACCAGATCCTAAGAGTTCCATATCACTGAAGTGTCATTACTGAGATACAGTATACCTTCAGTTAGAAGAATGTTCTCTTCTGAACCTTCCATTTTTGAACAAGGTAAGAGGTTCCTTTGCCCCAAATAAAAAGCCTGTGTGGTAGCCACTGAAGGAATCCCCAGAGCAATCTTTGGAAAACTCCTCCTCATACATCTAGGGTGGGCTACCAGGAGTTGCATACATCATAGTGTCATCAGCCTCTCCATGGCATGAAGATAACCCTGACTAACAACTTCCTGCTGACAGGTCCTTTCCACACAACTGACATAATGAACTATCATGGATAGCCTCTTTACTTGGGTCCTGTCATAGTGGTCCTAATATCTTTGCATACTGTAAAATCCAACCAAAAAGCCATTGTCAAGGAAAATAACATACAGTGTAGCTAATTTATTGATATTTTAATCTGTGCTTAATGTTATTATTTATCAAACCCAGTGGGAATAGATAAAGCACAGTCGCATTGTCATTTCATGTCAGTTTGTCAGAGTTTCACTTTCTGAGGTATGTTGACTGGTCACAGCCTCAACCTTTGACCAGTGATGAGTCTCTCTAACCCTCCTGTCTGATCGAGACTCTAGCCCTAGGGTTGAAGGTGATGCCTATCTGGAAGGGTCTGGAATGGTCTGAAATGGTCTTTCTCAGCCACAAGCCAAACACAGAGAGGAGGGATGTTGTTGCTCAGGTTGGCCACTCCTTCTCAGAACCTGTTGCAGAGCCACAGAGAACAGGCCCGGGGGTGTGGGGGGTCTGGGGTGGGGGCGGATGAAAAAATCCCAGGGATCAAGGTTCCTTCTATGAAAACATTGCAGGGTTACAGATCACTCTATGAGCTCATACTGACCTTTTATCCCAAAGAAGCTCATTTTTGGGGAATGTGGAGCGTTGTAGCTGTGTGTGTGTGTCTTTCTGTAGAGACCTGCAGGACAAGCTCTGTTTGGCCATGCTGAACTCTAATTGAGAGGCCGGCTCCTTGGGCCCCTAGACTCCCTCCCCGCCCTGCCTCTCTGGTACCCAGTGGATCCTCTCAGCCCTCCACTGCTGTGGGAAGATCAGGCCAGGTCAGCACACAGGCGGGATTCAGTTACAGTCTAAACACAAGAGGAAAGGGTTTCATCGTATGAAGTAAGAGGATCAAGCAGAGACACACGGGACTCGCTTTGCCTGTTTGTTTGTTGCTATTACCTTGTCTGTTGATGAGCGCCTGAGAGTGATTTGTGTCTGTGGGATTGCATCATATTGTACAATATAGGTGTCAAGGATGGGTTAAGATGTGTCCAAACTCAGCTCATGAAGTCGACTTACACATGACCGTAACACAGACTCAGAGCAATGAACAGACTACATTCCCCTTTTTTTAGGCATTTAGCAGATGCTTTTGTCCAAAGCAACTTACACTTTGTCTACTATCAGTTGTTCAGGACCAGTCTCCCCTTGAGCAACTTAGGATTAAGTGCCTTGACTTAACTTAAGTGCCTTGCTCAAGGGCACAGCAGCAGCAGCTGGGATTCAAACTCACAACTTTTCAGGCAACTAGCACACTAGCGAGGATCCTTAACACTACACCACCACCTCCCTTACCACACTACCAATGTACATGATAAAATCATATCACTGGTATTGGTGTCTACCACACTATTCAACATGAATGACAATACTTGAGAGTGACAATGGCATACCCATATCACTGAGAAACAGAAGACACTATCTACCATTCAGGTGAACACATAATGCACATCTATACATGTGACACACTTGTACGCTGACATAAACACCTGCACACACCAACACCAACTATACACAACACAGAGAAAAACAAAAACACACTCACACACACACACACATGCACATATACACATATACTGTTTTGACACTACAAAACAACAGGAAAGAGACAGAAGTATTCCAAAATCAATCAATATCAGACTGAACACAGCACTTCAAGTTTCAAAAAACACTATGCATATGTAAGTATATTTTTGATAGACTGTAACTGTTTTTATGAAGGCTGTGTAAACAAGATCACATGACATTACAGCCCAAAGTGACTATTTTGTGATGTCCCAGAGAGAAGACAGTGTTTTCTCCCATACTAAAAACAGACATAATTGCACTTCCTTGGGGGAATAAATGATTCGTTTTTACATTTGGGGGGTTCTTTACAATGCTCAGATAATTACGCTAGAATTTAGAAGTGCTTCAAGAAGAAAGGAATAACATACATACTTGCATACTAGTTACTGCAACCATTTTCCTGAAGTAACTTTTCAAATGTAATTGAGGACTCTTTAGTGCTTAGTGAATAATATTTATAAAATTTACTGTAGAGCTTTCTAAGCATGAAGAAAATCACTCAATCGAGTCGAGGGATTTCCTGGTCATCTTGCCTGCTGATCTCTCCAAAAGCTTCAAGCCATTATGGAAATAAAAGGAAATTCTGAGAAAATCAAACTATGACAGGAATGACTTCAAGGGACAGGTGCTTTGTAAATTTGTACATTTTTACACTGACTCCAGTACAGTTAGTTGGTTTTATCAGCCATTATGTTAAACTTGAGATTCTGTCAACTGAAATGACATGAAAACAAACATACAAAAAACTATATTGTATTACAAATCATCACCAAACAAACAAAAACAAAACAAAAGCAAACAAACAAACAAAAACAATAACAACAACATACTAACCACAAACTCTGAATCTACTGTATGTCGACCAAACCCTCTGTGTCTGCCTCACAGCACAAGTGATCTAAGCTTCTGGCACTGGGCGCTTAGCACACCAGCAAATAGCTTTAAGCTAAAGCTAACAGTTCCTGTAAGGTGCTGGCGAGGAAGGGGTTATGCTGTACATTCTGTTCATCCCCTTTGATGATTTCTGGTGAGTGGAAAGGAAAATACAGATGACGAGACCTCAATTTGTTGCACATGCCCCCCCCCACTCACTCACACTCACACACACACACACACACACACACACACACACTCCCCTCATCTGTTCATTTCTCTGTGCCTCTGAGTAGTGTGTGCTCTGAATTTAATGAAGGCCGATGATTTCCCCCAACAGATCATATCACTGAAGGGATAGTTGCACTTGATGGTAGCGCCCAGAATGAGAATGTCAGCCCACATATGGGAAACATCTCTGTTTTTTTGTCTCCACAAGTGAGTGGGACCTGTTTCTTCAGTGAGACTTATGAGTAATGCCTCTGCAGTATGTGAGGTCCTGAGACCCCTCTAAGTATGATACGCAAACAGTCTCCGTTATTTTTAGCTTTTAAGTCAGTCGAACTTACGATTGTGCTTTGGAGGTAAAACATAGAGCATCCCTGTGTCTCTCCACTAAAGCATGTTTGCCTGTGTACTATTCAGTGTTCAGATGCAGACAGAATAGTGCACTTTTCTGTCTCTAGACTGTTTATTGAATTAAAGATCAGTACAACCACTGGCCCGTCCCGCCAAACACCCACCCCACCTCACCCCAACACCCAGTACCATCCTCGTCCCTGTTTAATTTGATCAGAGAATCTGCTGACGCAGTCAGTGCCCAACTCATGTGAAACCAATTTCAGCTCCACATAAGAATCGGCATGGAGGGGCAGTGAGAGGGCCCTTTCTGAGGGGGAAAGAAAGAGAGAGAGAGAGAGAGAGAGAGAGAAAGAGGAGTGGGACGGGTCCCACAGGGCCCTCTGGACAAGGCCCAGTACTGTGAATAAACAAAGCCAACCCTGGTCAAACTCTTTGCGCTCCATGGAAGTAGAGGTCAATGCTATGCATCCTACGCAGCATCCTGCATGTCACTGGCACAGAGGTAGTTTCTTTCTCTCTGTTATGAATCACTCACTGAGCATTAGGGCTTGTAAAGCCTGTGAAAAGGCAGGAAACGAAACTTTGGCGTGGCACCCAGATCCCTGCTGCGGATGTTGGACATCCAAATTGAAAAATCGCAGCATGACTTCAGCGTTGTCAACAAAGGCGTGCAGGGTGGGCGATTACGATGATGACACGCACCACACACTCAAAGATGACAGTAACAAGAATGGCTGAGCGACACTCGGTTTGGGATGCAGATAAACAAGTCTGTGATGCTCTAAATGTGTCTAGTTACCACAGTGAGGAGTCAACACTGTAGCTAGGGAGGCTACTTTACAGTTTGCCAGACGGAGGCACTCCAGCTCAAAGCACTGTCCACTAGAGTGACTTGTACTCTAAAAAAATGCATCTGGAGTTCTCCAGTCTTTGGACAATATATCTGTTTGTGATATGGTGTGTTACTTTGAAAGTATTGATGTAAATTGAATTCAGTTTCATCTAGATAATAACATTCACTTTTCACTTTTGTGCGACTATTTTTTTTTGCTTTGTTATTTCAAAGATGTTAATATAATAATGGTACATTTTTTAAAAATAGAGATGACAGTAATAAGGTAATAATTTGGTTCTTTTGGGCTAATATGAAAATATGAAACATTTTCATCTCATATGTTGCCACCATTCTTAAAAAAAAGTCTTTATTTGAAACATCTCTCAAATAAGATCATTAATGTTTCTAACATTATTTTAAAAGTGTGTATATTACCGGATATCTACATTGCACTAAAAAGCAATCTGAAGAAAAAAATCTCTTTAATAAATGAAATGAAATAATTTGAAAAAACTGGTTTACCACATGCAAAATAAAGTCACATGGAAGGCACACACAAACACAGTTTTGCCTCCACCTTGTCAAACATTAAAACAGTAATACAGCTAAACCTTGTTAAAGGCAGTCAGAGGGATGTTCATTTCTGTGGGTCTCCACATGCTTTTTGCATAAAGTTGACCTGATGAGAAGAATTATGATCAATCAATGAATCCAACGTGTTGTCATATGCAAACTCTCAAGAAGATTACGTAGCAGATACTATGAGTCAGTACAAAGTTAAGATTTTTTTCAGATCTGACATGACATTATAATAAATATGATATTTTAGTTTTAAGTTTTTAGTTTTTAATTGAGGAAAGGGTAATTGTGTCATTGTTTTACACTGCACTGCGTTTTTAAATTTTGAGGTCAGCACTGTCAACATTATATTCTCCTTTCAAAATATTAAAAATCACAATACACCTTTAGTGATGTCAGTGAATACTTATACTATATCAAACTGCTATCTGATTCCTAATACTATTTCTCCCCGCAAGGTTAGGATGATTCTACGGGCCTGACACTGACAGGGGAGAACATTTTAATATTGTAATCAATGTTTGGGGCTCAAAATGCCATCTCTGTCTCATTGTTAAGTAGTTGAAATCATCTGGATGTGACCAGATAGTAATGTTAGCTCCTTGTATTGCTTACAATGGTAATTTCAAAGGTGCATCAAGTATTTTTTCTTGTAACTGTTTCTCTGCAGTCTGATCGAATAAGACAAGGTCAAAGCAGCACTTAAGTGTCGTGTTATATACTCAGAAAGGTCAGTATCAAATAAAGCCGAGCACAAATGACTGACTGATTCCATCAGAGCAGACGCATGTAGGCCTCCTCTGTGCGGAGACGCCGGGCAAAGACTGAGGGGCCATTTGTTCAAGTTCAACTGGTATTTCACAAATTCTCAGCGTTCCTTTAATTAGGCCCAAATCAAGGGCAGAGGCTGGCTTGACTTCACAGGGCCCAGGAGCAGCTCACATTTGCAATTCGCCCTGGTGTCTGTCATACTGGTGGCATAAAAAGGAACATTTTTCTTCATTTCTGTCTTGCTCTCCCTCTCTCTCTCTATCAGTCTCTCTGGCTCTGTCTTCCTCCACTGAGGGATAAATGTCTGCAAGGCAATTTCTGACTTTTCGCAAACATTTAATCTATTTTAGAATATATTACAGGTGTATATCACGGCACTCTGTATCTCATATCTAACATCTAATATCTTTTGTCTAATATACTATTAAGTATATACCAATCTATCAAGTGTCCCACTGAAGACCGAACATAATTTTTTGTTCACATTTTTTGTTTATACGAACTAGCCTGCATAGTATATACACTCTTCTGATCCCGTCAGGGAAATTTTCTGTATTTAACCCTTCCATGAATGACGTGTTTTTATCAGAGACACCTTCCAACATGTCTCTGAAGAGGATGAATGCATGCTTCTGAAACTCATCATTTCGGTTTGAGCATGCATGTGAGTCCAACAGGCATGACACAAGTTGGAGCGTAGCTTGTTATAAAGGACAGATCATCAAGAACCAACCTTTGGGAAAAGATGTTAACAGAAGGCAAACCTTGACTAAGGATTCTCTGGGAAACTTAAAACATGAGTAAAGAAGACCCCAAGAAGGCTTGTGCAGCATTGTACTGCACTGAGTGCCTATTTTACTGCACTGAGTGCCTACTTTACTCCACTGAGTGCCTACTTTACTGCACTGAGTGCCTACTTTACAGTACTGAGTGTCTCTTTCTTTTACTGTAGCTCTTAAAAGCCACTTCTTTTAAATGGAGCCTGTTAGGAACTGTGAATAGCCTATGTGTGAACAAAAGACTTTTTCATAAATGACATTTATGCACTTAGCAGACGGATTTATCCAAAGTGACTTACATTTGTCAATTACTTCTCCCCTAGAGCAACTTAGGGTTAAGTGCTTCGCTCAAGGGCACAACAGTGGCAGTCGGGATTCAAACCCACAATTTTCAGGCTATTAGCAAGTTAGCCAGACACCACTATACCATCACTCCCTCTAAATACATGCAAACCTGTAACATGTAAATAAGTTACATGTTAAATATATTTGTGTATAAATCCATTCATTATATATGAAGCATATTATAGGACTACATGCCTAAAAAATTCTATGTTCAAATGTTCAAGAAATGTTATGACCTCTGTTAATTCTCAGAGGTCTTAAATCCTTGAACCAACCTCTTTTAATCTCTGCCTGTCTCTCCACTTTAAATAGGTCTACTAACCACACACACACACACACACACACACACCAAAGAGAGAGAGAGAGAGAGAGAGAGAGAGAGAGAGAAAGAGAGAGAAAGTGAGTTAACACAAAGCATGCAGCTGCCATAGGTCAGAACCAAGTCACCACAGATCTGTGTGCCATTCAACCATGGCATTTTAAACAAACACTTTCTTCCAAAGGCCTGTTGAATTTTCTCTTGCACTGAGGTATTCCTGTTGCTATAATGATTGACCCAACACAAGCTGTCTAAAGGTTGTGGTTTAATAAAGTAAATTAGCTGCTAATGAAGCTTCAGGATGCTAGGGAAACTAGGTCTAAGGAAGTACACATTTTACATGTTTTAGAGATGGTTTAGGAAACACTCATACAAAATAAGCAACTGGAGAAAATTATACATTCTGAGTATTTGTAAAATGCTAACGCCTTAACGACAGAGAAAGAGGCCATATCCTATGGCTGTCATTAACAGCATATGAAGCAATATCAGATGAATGTTATGAAAGAGCAACTTTTAACTTTTAAAAGTTAAATGTTTTTTATGTTTATTTTTCGTTCTGACTTCTATTCTGTCCATAATCTTTGGGGGTGGATTTGTAAGTTAAGTGCAGAAAAACAACTGGCCTACAAACCTTATGGTAACTTTCATTATAGCTCCTTGATGAGCTTGTTGTTTATGTTACACACATTAAATCCTTTTTTGTCCTTTTATTATGCTTCCTTGAAGCTAGCTGCTTGAGTCTCACTGATGTAGAACACTGCTGATGAATCCTTCCCTGTAACACAGGATTGTTATTGCAGTCCCAGGGCAGAGAAAGACAATGTTGCTCCAGGGCTATTGGCTCTGAGTGGCTGGCTGGACTCTGACCTGGTGAAGGAGGCTGACACTGCTCAGAAAGACTGATGGGAACAACCTGTCTCTTCTCCATTCCTTTTTCATGACTTTACATTCAGCTTCCATTCCCCTATGCAGCAGGGCTACATACAAGTAATTCATAAAGGCTACCATAAGGCTAAACACAGAGTTCCTTTCATCCTTTCAATTACATGTCATTCTGTTTAACATTTACTGATTATTTTCTCTCTCTCGCAAATGTCATGTTCCTCATCATAGTAATCACAACGTTTGAAAAACGAAGCAGCGAAGTCTATTTTTATGCATTTTCTGCTGCTGGCATTAAATCCATATCCAACAAATTGATTTTTCAGTGCTGTGATCTTTTAACATCAGGTACACTCATCACCAAAACAAAAAGAGAATTGTACCTTTACTGCCAAATCTGTCTCATTATGTTGGCCGGGGGGAAAAACTACATTTAAGTGGTGTGCAGCAATTATAGAAAAACAACATACATTCAAAGCCTCATTAATGAATACCTGCACAGCGTGAGAGGTGCCTGTGGTAATACCAGTGACTCCACTGTGGGCAAAGGACCAACCATTTTCATTTTTTTTTCTTCCCCTGCAAAAACGTTGGGGCTCCATATCTAATATTTACCCAGGGCATTGCATCCCAAATCAGGTTATATGTACAGCTCCATTCTAACATCTAAACCTGTTTAAAATAAATTCTTTTAAAAATAAATTACAAAAGGAACATAATAAGACAAAAGAGCAGTGTGGTGAATATGGTTTGTACAGTATGTTGTTATTATTGATCCAATAAATAAGTCCAATGCTCCAACAACAACAAAAAAGATGTTAGCATTTAAGGAGGCTATAATTTCATGTTTACAAGAGTGAGGGTTACACTGATAAAGAGAGGACACAAAGTGCCCTAATGCTTATATATATTAGACATCTGTAATATGACATATTTTATAAATGGCCTACCTGTGCTGATTCTGAATGGAACTGTCCATTATCTTGCATTGCATTTTACACCATATTTTATATCTAATAACACATACAAAATTGCATAATGTCTAACACCATTATGATTGAGGTAAACTTGCCTATGTTGTGATGAAGACAAAAAACAGGTATAAATGTAACTGAAAACAGCCATGCTGATCATGTAGGCCTATGTGTAATGAATAACACACATCACAAACAGTTAGTAGCAGTCCTGGTTAAGGCTATCCAGTGTTGTAGTGAAAATATACAATGTAACAGATGTAATGGAGAACCTAAAGAAACACAGCTGCCATGTTCAATGAAAGCTCCTGACTAGTGCCCCATTGGCAGTTGTTTTCCCTGCTCAAATTTAGCCACTGACAAACGAAATGAGAGCTGATCTGATTTAATCTGCTACAGCACAATTTAGGAGGACAACAATCCACAAATGAACAGCTTCCTACCTGTTGGTTACCTAAAAATAGGGTGGCAGTATCTCCAAAATCCATGGAGTTTACATTTATATGTTGAAATATTTCCAGACAGCGCCTTTTATTGTGAAAATTGGTCTTGCTAACTAACCGTTCTAATGATACATGGACAAGCATTTTCAGTTTCTAAAACGTGACGGGTAGGCTAATAAACGTGATGCCACTGATATTTCTCATCACATTTGGACATAAAGAGCTGCAGCCATTTGGCACTTTGACCTCTTCATTGTTTTTTGCATAACTGATTTATTGTAATTTTCATTGCATGATATAGCAGTATGTTAATGTGGGTATGTTGTTTTATATTAAAATACACAGAAAAAAATGCGATAGAGCAAACAGACCATAGCAGAATAACTCTTGACTCTTGACTTACTGAGTGATACACTCCTTGAATAAATATTCATCAAATTAATTCCATAAAACCCAAGTAAAATTCGTTTAATATAGGCAGAATATAGCAATAGCCCACTGAAACCAACAAAAGTATACACATTAAAATCTTAAAGCTTTTTGCTGACTCTTGACATATGGATAATAATGTTTTTGTTCATGTGGGGTAGCTACTTTAATGGATCACGAGTGATATACAAATATTTTATACAGATTAAATATTAGACGAGACGAAATGTGAGCAAACAGCCAAATCTGAAAAGTCAAGCAATCCATTTGATTCTCTATGTTAATGGCAATGAAAATGAGAGAAAACCGAAAGTACTTGTGTTGCAAAAGCAGAAGGACATTAAGGAAATTAACTGGTGAGTATTTGCTGTGAAATTACATTTGACTTTTCCGTCGAGAGTAACCTACTTTATTGAAGACGAGAAATTTATAGACGAAATCGTCTACCACCATGCAAATAATTCCGGCGCATTTTCCAGCAGCGCCCAATCTACACTGGGATCTGTGGCACCATGAATAGCCTATACCTAAACATGACTTATGGGGTTTTAATAGTGTTTTGACAATTCATACTTGGGCTACCACAATCCCAAATGGCTCTCCATATCTTAATATCTGGGGAAGTATTTTTATACTTAATAAACAGACAGTGCAACACATGTTTGGATGTGATACCCTTGGCAATAATTGTGATCAGTTTAACGCTGAAAATATATATTTTTAACAGTGCTGCTCTTGTGTATTACATGTTTCGTTAATCCATACATAATCCTTCCAAATGTAACAGGCCCATCACGAGGGTTTGGTTGGCTCTTTGTCATCGGACACTATGAGTGCGTTTACGAGGGATGCCTACATTCAAAGTGCATTTAGTGGTATTTGCGGATTGCGTAAAAGCGAAAGTTACATCTCAAAGATTAATAAAAACGCATGGCTCAATTCTCAAGACACCACCAAAGTGACACCACTTTTCAACGCGTTGTTGGCCTATAAAACAGAGTTGGGATTTGAGTATTCCTTTTGACACTAACAAAAATCAGTCAGATCCAAATTTCTATAAAATCTACTCCTGACTCCAGTGTAGATTTATTTTTATACAAGCGACTCAGAATCTCAAAACCACAACGTGCGCCCTCCCTCTCCAAGTTCTGTCAGTTATATATTCAGTCTTAATCGCATTAATGTCATGTGTTGTGTGTCCCACGTGTTTGTGGAAAAAAATAGTGTCCCTCTTTTCCTGTGTGCAATGGCCTAACCTCCCTATTTATCGCGTCTAAGTTACACAGCAACATTGGGTAAAGACTTCATTCAGTTCGAGTGGCACATTGAGTAGTATGGTAGGGGCCGTACGCGCAGCATCCTCTGTAGAGACGCATTTTGTTACCCCACTAAACCTTAAGGGGGCTTTTTAGCATTTGCTCAGCCTAGTCTCTGGAAAACATCTGAATCATTTTTAACCAACTCCAGCTGCCGTTCCAGTGTGGGTGTGTGGGTGTGTGTGTGCGTGCGTGCGTGTGTGAATCCATGCGAGTGCGTGGTTGTCTGTGCATGAGCGTGTGAGGCGTTCTTCAGGAAAGACAGAAAAAAAGTTTGGACGTACTTGCTACCAAGTTTTTTAGGAATGAACGCAGATACGTGCGTTTCATACTGCGATATGACATCCATGGATTCATATTATAGCCCGTCCTCGGCGCAAGGTAGGGATCAGCAGGCCAATCCTTTCAGGACATTCCAGCCAAGTGACACCAAATACAGCCCCACTTTCCTCCCCAGCAAAGGTCAAGCTTACGGGGAGAAGTCGCGGAGTCCTTTCCAACAGGAGTGCCAGTCATTGGATGCGCCGGGTGGGGAAGGCACCTTTAACAAATACCACCTCTTCATGCAGAGACCTACTTGCAAAACACCCCCGGAAGGCAACAAACTCCACCAGGACAGCGGACACAACGGCGCACTCATCTCCTGCTATGGTACGTTCTTCCAGACCCTTATCAAGTAAAACCAGCTGCGTGTTTTAAGTTCGTTGTCTGTATAGAAGAGTTTGGTTATTTTAAGAATATGTCTGTCTCGAAATCTCAATGGTTTCGCTCATGATCCCCCGATATTTCCTTGTGGCCAGGTCTTCCGCCTGCAACTATTTTCCGATTTCGCAGTAGTAGTCTATCATCAGGCTACATTGCCTGTCATTCACTCGCTTACATCTAATCATATTTGGTTTATTGTACAACCTCATTTAGTCATCAACACAATTAACGCAATGTGGACGACATTACTGACTTCATCATTGACGTTTCTTTTCGACAATGAAATTGAATTAAGTAATGCGATAATCTGGATTACAATCCTCATTATTGGAAATGAATCAGACAATTGAATTAACACGTTTGCAGATAGCAATAGAAACACTATGCGTCGCCGTGGTCTCAAGCACCACAGACTTTTATTTGAACTTCATTTTAAGATAATAAAACATCATTCGAAATAGAGTAAGCGATAGTGTTGAACCATAATAGACTGAACTCAACATGGGCCACCGTTGTACTTTTTAAGGTATTTGCTATCGCTTTTTTATACTTTTTGTTTTGCCCATGGTATTGAGTCTAACGGTACCGCTTTATTTCCTACGCAGTGTATGCACGCCATTAACGCCAAGACAATTGATTTATCATGACGGTGAACATGTTATTCAGAAATAATATAGTTAGGCTACCATATAGTTCACGGGATATTTTTTTACAGTGTATTGCAATGATTGACTCTATATCTGTTAGACAGATGTTCACTATACCAGCTTATTTCAGTCCCGTATAATGGTGTCAGGACGGAGTAGGGCCAGAGGTGAACAGGCCCAAGTACGGTTAGGCTATGGCCGATTCGGATTTTGCATTGTGCACCGTGAAAAGAGCCTCACGTTAGTATGGTTTCTTTCAGCCACAAATGAAAATGGCATGTTCTCTTGAGCATCTGACCGTCTGTGCACCAAAAGAGCGTGAAAGTCCTTTGTCGTGGTCATAAATCAGGAGATAACGTAAAACACAATGGTTTAGAACCAGTTCGCTATTCAACAGAAAATGCAGAGAGTGTACGTTTCGAAATGTGTCATGTGTTTTTACTAATAGCCTATTACTTTTGTACGCTCTAATACTGAAAGCACAAATGACACGAATAATGTCATAGCACAGACAAGGTGGAGACTAATAGCACAGACAGACAACTGACCATCGCACAGCAAGGTCGAGACCCTTTACAATAAACAATGTAAAGTGTGCCAGTGCGGGACGGAAGCTGACAGGGACGAGTTTTAAAATTATAACATTAAACATTTTGCCAATATTGCGGATTTTCTGTTTTTTTACAGACTGATTAGTCTACTCTCTTCAGAAATTATCAGTCATGCATGCAATGCAAATTCGGTTTTACAGATAATAGCTTGAAATAATTTTTGATCCTGTCTGTTTTCATTCTGATTTGAGTCGGAAAATTCTGCATCAGTTATGGTGCAACGCCAGCCATAAAGTAGGCCTTATACGTTCAGAAGTGACCGCTAAATCGATGAAGCATAGCCTAGTTTATTATAACATTTCTGTCTGTGGTTTAAATGAGTATAAAAAGATGGCCAAAATGGGAATATTCAAAATGGAAATTGCATGCTATTTGTTTACACCTTACGTGACAGAAAATCCATCTACAACAATTCACCTGGCTGTGTTTCATTCGTGTATAGAACAAGAATTTACAGTTGATATGATCAGAATTATCATGGGACAAAACTATGTGTATTTTAGGATTCCTTGCCTATGGTCTAAGTCTTAAATATTTGCGCAGGCCTGTAACCTAGGCTACTGTCAAGGCAAAAAGAAGAAAGTTTTTCCTTTCCCATAACAGCATATGTCTGTTTTCAGTGAAAATAAGTCCAAGAAAGGGATGTACAGCCTCCATTTGAATCAAACCCTGTTAACATTTTTCTAAACTAACACAATAAGCAGCCTGCTGAAGTCTCAAAATTAACAATAAATCATTGGGATTGACAGCATTATGCGCAGTGGGGCTACTCTGGCCTTAAATTATCCATTAGACATGTCCTGTATGCTGTAAGGGAACTGAATATAGCTGTTACCACTTCACACGACGCAAATGTCTCGATGATTAAATTATTGTTTGTATTATTAATATTATTATTATTATTATTAGCCTATATGTTGAAGTAGACATGTTGAAGAGGAAAGGACACAATGTTTTGAACAAATAATGAGCGTGACATTGCGGTATTTTAATAAACTTTTAATGGCCACATAAAGCAAAACCAATCAATTCCTTCTGTCTCTCATCTTCATTTGCATGTAAGTATAAAATGAGTTTTTAAAGGCGGACTGTTTCGCAGATGGTTTTCTTTTCGTTTCTTTCTTTTTTAATAGACCGCTTGGTGAAGAAATGCGCGACATTTGAAGAGCATGCACGACTCTTATCTTCCCGAATTACTTCCATCCTATTTACGAGCCCTATAGGGAGATTTAAGGGGAAGTTGAAATCACGACAGACAAGAATAGATTACACTGAAAAGTGGATTATTTTATAAACTACTACTCATTTTCTGGTGAATGGATTATGCAAGCTAGGCCATAATGAAAACGTATTATTATTATTATTATTATTGTTGCTGTTGTGCTATTCCTTGTTTTTCTTAGGCTAATTAACTCTTGGATTCGGAAAGTGACATTTTGTTTAGCAGCAATAAATAGGCTAGGCCCGTGTAATTTTTAGGGAAAAAAAGTATAAGATTAAAAGTCTTGATTGATATACGAACGTTTTATTCCCGTTGGCGCGCCATGTCGCTGTGCAAATTAAATATTATTTTTTATTATGATCTATCAATCGTTGGTAAACTAATGGAATGGAAGTAGGCTATGTCTCTACTTCGTCATAAAATTAAAATCACGTTAATTCTCCTAGCTGCTTTTAGCAAACTTCTTTCATTTTAATTTGTTCACCAGATTGGGTTTTTACCATGAACTCATAACACTTTGCTACCATTTGCAAGTGGAGCAAGCCAGCTCTCAACAGCAGGACATTTGGCAAGCGCAATTAGCGATTTGCAGTCATTATTGACGAAACGTCTCCCATGAGGAGCTTTATGCTGTTGTATTTTCTGGAGTCAAGGCGTCAGCCAGATGCATGCATTACATCTTTTTGTGGGGATGGTTGTGCTGGGAGATGGCCAAAGCCTCAAGCGTCAACAGGCTTTTTGTAAACTGTGGTCTTGGAGTCACTGCAAGATAGACTAGGCTATTGCGCAACTACTAGGCCTAGTCCGATCTCACCCATGCAGAGACATCCACCTGAATTATGCCCAAGAAGACAAAAACAGTAGTACCCCGAAAGAGGTTAGCTTTTCCCGTGTCGTAAGCATAATATTGAGAGATGGTGCCATGCCTGTGGTGGTCAGCATAACCTCAAAAATACGTTGTGGTCCCACGCAGTAAGGGAAACTAATGGACAGGGGAAAGTTTTACATTCAACGAATAATTGAGGATAAATGAGAGGACAAGCTAGACTGTAAGGATTAACTATGTGCTGAGCCTCTGCTTTGTACTGCCTGACAAAGTGGAAACACATTTCTTACAATTATTGGAGAGAGCCGTTAAGTAAGAATAAGACAAGCACGGTAAATATAGAACACTTGGCAAGGGAAGTGCAAGTGGGTATTATATTCACACCTTTTTTGGAGCACACCTGCACATCAATTATCCTGGAAAAATTATGGTTTTCTGTCACTGGTGTTTTGCCAAAAGCTGTTTTTAGGTTTTAGGTTTTAGGTTTGTTTTTTAAAACTGTCTTTAAATTGTTATTTACTTTTCCCTGACTAGAGTGATGAAGACAGATGAGATGTATGTAAAGATGTTATGGCTCATGCTGAGTGTATTAGCTTCTCTCCAAACAGTTGATTCTGGAGTGCTATTAAATTATATATTTTGCAATGGAGCTAGGGCAATGGATTAGGCCACTGAAGCTAAAGTCTTTCTTAAAGCTATTTCTGAAATGTCATAAATTCTGATATCAAATAGTTCAGGTGAGTGTGAGATTTTCAACTGAGACCAAAGGTCTTTGTGGAACTACAGCACTGGTGTTATGCTGGTGTCAGTAGGGCGGTCTTGGAATTACAGCATGTGGGGAGACGAGGGATGCAACAGCGGAAGAAGGAGTACCTGTGCATCCAAGAGTGGCGCATTTTTTTGGGGTGGGGGGGCTGGCACTGTCAGTATATTATAATCAATATTTGGGGGGCCTAAAATTATTTCCTTTCATCGGGCTCAAAATTTCTAGTGGTGCCCCTGGGGGTACCCATACCAGTACCTGACCACAGGGCTGATTGGAATCAAACTGCGGAGACTAATCGAAGTGCTCGGGAGTCGGCAGAAAGGCGGGCCAGAAACACAGAGGAGTTCATTATTAATCTGTGGCAGATGGGCTAAGTCAAGATCCCAAAAACCATTATTCATACTCACAGACTGTAGCCCACCCAATACCATAGGGATTCCCCCGAAATGACAGGGGGCGACTGGTTTACGTAACCCTGCCTTAAATAATGCCCCATGTAAATAAACAGATTCAGACAGGTTCAGGGATCTCATACTCTAAGATGATTGGAGACATTCAAGACAGCTGACTTTTATGCAGTCTCGACTGACAGATGCCCTAGTATATATTTCTAAACTTTTTTTGTAGTTATTACGCTCTGTCTGTGTCTGTGTGTGTGTGTGTGTGTGTGTGTGAGAGAGAGAGAGAGAGAGTGAGAGTGAACATGTATTTTCCCTTACATCACAGGACATTGTTTTTATGTAACATCAGGAGAAGCATTTGGAGCTGTCACTGTGCAGGACTGAGAGCTGAGAGGGAAGACAGACACAGAAAAAGCAAAATACTTGTAGAGTTGGAGCATCTCTGGAAATACTGAAGAGTGCCAGTTTGGCTTGTCGTCAGAGGGTTGAGAAGGCAGGCTGCAGAGAAGCCATCCAGACAACAAAACAAGTTCCTTCTCTTAATAATCTAAATATAATGTGAGTCAGATACTTTGACTTGAAAATACAAACAACATTATTGTTATTATTTACACCCAAGCCATTAAACTTCAAGTAGCACAGTTTTGTTCACAAATTCATCTCAAAGCTTCCCATGTGCATTTCCGTGTGCAGTTGGCCATACGGTCAAGATTTATCCGTTTCCATCGTCCTCTTCATGGTCAGAAAATCCTGTAGATTTTGGAGACAGGAGTCCCTTCTACATCATATGATGGTCATCAAAAAAGCAGGGCATGCTGAATAGGACTGAGAGTTGAATACAGTACATACTTTGCCAGCGTGTGCGCTGGAAGATCTGAACAAAGCATAAGTTCAAAGACATCCTGTCAAAAGGGCATGCTGTAAGTATGTGTTTAAAGATCTGGAGGATGATGTCAGGGGTAGTGTATGTGCTGATGACTAACACATTGCGAAATAAAAAAAAAAATTGCAATGTAGACTTATAGTGAGAGCAAACATATATGAGCGAAGGAAAAGACAAGGGAAGAGATTAAGAAAAATGACCAGGCAATTGAAAAAGAAAAGGGTATTAGAGTAAGAATGTTGTTGCCTCAACATGCAGACGTATATGCGGAGTGCAAGATGGCTTGCTTTGCGTTCAGATATAGCCAGAGAGAGGGTGAATGAAGAACACTAACACTAGTTTCCTTTGGTCATCTATACCACATGGCAGTAAGATGGAGAAAGTGTAAAGCCACTCATGGTTTCCATGTCGTAATCGCTTACTGCAGTATCATAGCTAGTCTCCCTGTTTACCATGCATTTTAATCTTGGGAATGATCTGTCTTATTACAACAGGTAATTTTGCAGGCAATCACAGATACATACTGTGTGTGTGTGTGTGTGTGTGTGTGTGTGTGTGTGTGTGTGTGAGCATTTGTGTGGGGGTTGGGGGGAAGGGGCAAGAGTGAGTGTTTAAATACAGTACGTTTGTTAATGTGTCATGCTTCTCGCCATTGACTATAACGAAGCATATCACTTGGCCATCACCACGAAACACACATGCACATCTTTACTACTCCAATAACTGCTTCAACTGTCTCTTGCTTGTCTGCCTCTCTCCCTGTCATGACTCACAAAGAATGTGAACACTGACTGCAACCCTGGATCCTGCTTCTGAAACCTCGACTCTAAAGCAGATACTCTCGTCTCTCTCTTCCCTCGCCTTCCCAGAGAAAAAGTCCTTTTTGTAGTCCGACCCAGGTGGTAAACATTCAGAGATCCTGTCCACTGGGTTAACACTGGCATTCTTTGTGGGACCCAGAGAAGTTTCCACGCACCCATCCAGCTCTCCTGATTTCGCACAAATTTGTTGGAGCGAAGAGAAGTGGTGCTGTGCTGTAGTACAATAGCAAAGCACTATCAGTGCACTATGCTTAGTTTTCAAGTGCGTTCAAAACCACACAAATTACCACAGCGCCGGACGCCAAATTATGTTTTCCATGCCATGCAAAGTAAACAAACTGTTTGTGTAAATAAAGCACTGAGTGAGCACTGAGTAATCCAGGTAATCCACATACTTGGTGCTAAGCTTGTATAATATCATAAGAGTGAGCTGCAAACTTTTATGGACGTGATAAATCAGTTATGGACTGCTACCTGCAGTGTGTACCCTCAACGGTGATAAGAAAATCAACCTTTATTGGAGCCATGGGCAACCTATTGTTTTACAGAGAAGGGAATATTGAAGACAAGCAGTAAAGCATAGGAGTGAACAGGACTTCACTAGCTCTTGTAGTTTCTTTGTATCCTTGCATGCTTTCCATTGTTGAATAGAATAGATCACCAAAGCATGCTGGATGAACGCCAGTCGTGTCCTGAAACCTGACTTGGTGAGATCTCTATAGGACAGGGGTATCTTATGAGAGGCAATTCATCACATTCTACAGTTTAACGGAAACGCTGCTCGTTTCTCATGGAATCTGCATTCCTGTGCAATCTGCTGGCATAGATCTTCTGCTGGAAACATCTGGGAACTTCAGAACTACCTGTGTCTTGCTCGCATACATTTGGCCATAGCAACTTATTTTACAGCAACTTGTAAGGCCCAAGGAAGAAACAGAAGAAAGGGATTTCAGATGGAGTCCTTCCCTGCACATCACTTGAGCAGAAAAAACAATGTAGCTTTACAGGGATTTAATGCCATAACACATTCTTGTATGAAGCAAGAGACAGTTTCTCCAGACTTATGGGATTGGCTGACTGGATGACAGCAAGGGAAAACAAAAAATCTTAAGGAAAACTATTTGTGAAATCACAGCACACTAAAAGGAAAGGGCTGTCGAACTGCAAACATATTTTCTCGGCTTTGTCAGATGATCTAGGGACCGTCATGCCCGTTTAACAGTCACTGGTGAAAAAGGGAAGAAAAAAAAAACTCGGTTTATATGTGTGTTAAAAACGTCCTTTAATTTTGGAATGGTAGGTCATTAACCCTTCCCAGGCATCGTAAGGGTGCCTAATTTATAGTGTTTCTTTAATTTGCCTTCAGGTGACCCTACCCATCACTCTCCATAAAAGCAGAGGGGACGTCCTACCGCTTAACAGCCAGTTAAATTACACTTTGATGTTTTCCTCTTGTTTCTAACAGTGATTAAATGGCTGACCCCTTTAAACATTTGACCTCTACTAACTCAAAGGGGCTGCCAACATACAGAGGTGAGCTTTACCATAATTGTTCTCTCAGGTTCAAGTTGCTAGCTCTAGTTTGGGAGGAATAGAAAGGCTTAAAGTGTTAGAGGAGTGAAGTTAGTGAAGTAGGATGTTTCTTTAAAGTATGACTTTGTTACCTCGCATTAAGAAGAGGAATGACGAGCGCATGAAAGTCACCTCAAGATAATAGACTGTGCTCACGTACAATCATGTCCAGGTTCATGGTCAAGCATTATCATATGTGATTTCAGGAAATTCAAAGCCACATCTCTCATCATGCCAGGGATTGTCCTTTGTCCTTTGTCTGAATTCATCTCTTTCCATGTTCTCCGTCAACGCTGGTTTCAGCCTATAGAACCATCTGGAGTACAGGCAATGGCATTCTTTTCGATCCTACAGAACCCCTTTATATGTTCAGAGAATAGCACTCAAATCCTGACTTAGTTCTCTGACAGTGCGAGAACTTGAAGCAACACTTTGGGAGTCTTGGCTCCAAGTGAAAAATGTGCTCTGGGCCTGTTTCAAAACATTGTTTGGTTGCAAGCAGCGCATTCAGCACAACTATCAATGTGTGGATTCGGAGACTATAAAGGGTGGGGATTTGAAGAGTTTACCACAAGCATCCCCGCGCTGCCATGCCAGAAATCCTCGGAGGAGCCAAGCAAAGGCAGAGGAAGTCTTTGGAGCGGAGAGAGACTGTGAAAGGGAACGCAGGGCTGGTCCTCATGTGTTGGATGCCTCGCTGGTTGCACCTTTGAAATATGCATGAAGACAATGTGCATAGTCTGTGCTACAATGAACATCCAAACCATAAGTGAGAGAGGGAGAGAGTTTCAGAGAGAGAGAGAGGGGGGAGGAGTAAGTAGAGAAGAATAAACACTTTGAGGTGCTGAAAACAGAGTGAGAGGAAGCAGATTATTTCAGTGGGAGGCTAGTGTGTGGTCAGCATAGGTGAGTGACACATAGATGAGGTCACTGCATCCAGCTGGATGTCCTGAATTGTACCAGAGAGAGTAAAAGTGGAGCCAGAGGCGCAAATGTTCGTTTAGTTCTGTGATCTATTTGCACAAGGTGGAGGCGGGGAAAATACCCCTTTACGCAGACCAGAGTCACCTCATATGCTGATAGAAAAGATCATTGAAAAATGTATATTGTGACGTAAAGTAACACACCCACATATGCAGACCAAAACTATTCACATTTGCTACCATTGTCAAATATTATGTTGCTCTATCGTGGTCAGTATTGTATGATCTTTGGTTGTACGCTCCCTGTCCTCTATCCTCTGCAGGATTAGCTCACCCCTGCCGAAGCACTCAGATGTCTGAACAGAAGGGGGAACCTCGCAGCAGTGAAACAGCACTTTCGCTCTATCTCTCTAGATAAATCCCCAAATATTCGCTTGGAACCGTATGAAAACTGTTCTGGAGGCCGTGCGTCACAAATTTGTGGGCAGACAAAAAGCAAGCCTCTTGTCTCGGCTCGGCTTGGTATGGGGAGGAGCAGACCAAAGTCTCTCATCCGCTGTCTTGTTCCCACTCCTGAGGAGAAGAAGCCAGCTCCAAATATGGAGGATCTTCCAACAGGCAGGAGGCAGCCATTCTGGTCACTATTCATTCTCCCCCGCTGTGTCCACACACCTTAGGACTCCAGTTGAGAAAAGACACTTATATTTAAGGAGTAGGCCAAAACACAACGGGAAAAAAATACATGTAAATATGCCTTTTTCCACCAGAGGCAACCGTGGCCGGTCACTCCAGTCAGTCTCTTTCTCTCTCTCTCTCTCTCTGTTTCTGACGTCTTGCAGGGATTGGCTGCAGCCTCCACAGTGTCTGACAGAAAAGTGCTGGGCTCCTGAATCCAAACCAGACCCCCTCCTGGACAATTTATTTATATGCCTGTTTGTGTACATAGAGCGAAGGTTCTCGATTTGACCGTGTAAAAATACTGTATTTATACTGTATTCGAAAAGAGCGGGACAAAGAGAGGTCTGTGACAGAATGGTCTCTTGAAATCTCAGGTGACAAAAAAGTAAAGCTGTGCGTGTGTAGAGGAGGTCTGGTGTGTGACTGTGGAGGAGTAGGCATGGAGTGTAAAGGTTAGCTGCACTCACTCACACACACACCAATGAGACTGGACTTGCTTGGAAGATAGTGGGTACTGTGTGGAGGATGACTGGTTCACTGACTAGGCAGACAGAAGGGGCCTAGGTAGCCACCATCAATCCAATGTCCCTACCAGGCCTTAAGCCCTAAACCCTCAAAGACTTAACTAGCCTGAAACTGCCTCATGATTGGCTGATTCATGATTCAAGTCTTTGTGGGTTCAGCTTTTAGGGTTTAAAGCTTAGGTCCAGCAAATGTAACGGAATTCATGCTCACTCAATAATGTGAATGGTTGTCAATACTCATACAATACTCATATTTATCTGTGCAATTTGATGTCTTTTTCACAACGGATCTTTCCAGCTCTCTCTAGATGTGTCTGTATCCTGCGGAAACGTGACTGATCACATGGATGGCACATTCCGCCAAAAACAGTCTTAATGACTGATTACTTTTGTAACCAACTATACTTCTGTCTTTTTTTCTTTGTGAACGACCTCATATAGGTAAAGACGGCACTGGATTGACTGACTCTGAATTACCCCCGAGCTCCGACCCCACGGGGATGGATGGCAGTTACCTCAACGTGAAGGAGCCGGGTGTGAAGGGCCCGTCAGATCGGCCAGGCTCTGAACTGGCCAGCCCACTAGAGAAGAGCGAGGCAGAGAGCAACAAAGGCAAGAAAAGACGCAACCGCACCACCTTCACCAGCTACCAGCTGGAGGAACTGGAGAAGGTCTTTCAGAAGACGCACTATCCCGATGTCTATGCCCGCGAGCAGCTCGCCCTGAGGACCGACCTTACGGAGGCCCGGGTGCAGGTTAGCCAAGCCACTTCAAATACTTCTTCAGTAAATGATTTGTTCGTACGTTCAATTTAGGCACTGGCATCTTCTCAGTGTTTTTCAAAATCAACATGAAAACTTGTTGATCTGACAATCAAACAATACTGTTTATGGTTCAATGTTATGAATTTTATTTTTTCACAGTGTGAGGCCATATGAGGGTATTAGCGACTCCATAAAACTGGTCAACTAAGAGTTAACTTGAAGAGTTGCAGGAATCAGAGACCATTGTTGTCTTGTATGCAAGAATTGCCTGCCAGGTTCAAGACTGTGTGTGGGTGTGCATGTGTGTGTGTGTGTGTGTGCATGCGTGTGAGACAGATGGGGGTGAGGGGCTGGACTGGTGAGAGAATTTCACTCTGTATGCTCCAGACGCCACCAAAAGGTCAAGGGTCAAACATTTTTCAAAACTTCCAGTCCGTGTTCAGGCTGCCTCACCGCACGATGTTCGAGGGGCAACAAAAAAAGAACATCAAAGTCCATTTGGCTAGGGAATAAAAAAAAACACTTTTAGATGCCACGTCCAATTTCCATGTGCACACAGAGACACTGTCAGGAGGGCGAACCTGGCCGTGCGTCGGGGGTACAGTGAAATAACTGCATTCATTTGGAATCCACACAGGCCCATCCGTGCCTCCAGATGAATCTAATTAACTCTGCAGCCTGACAACACACAGCAGACTCTGTTGAGTGACTGTAGGGTTTGACCCGCATTTCAAAAACATACCTTACAGACATACGCAATCTGCACAAAACCCTCACATTTTCCCTTGTCGGATTGTTGCTTGGAGAGACCCCCTAACCCCCTCCTCTCTCCTTTTGCCTAGCTTTGGACCAAACGGGCTATGCTCTCTTCCTGCAAAAGATTATTTCATAATTTAGGGATTGGAAACAACAGATTAAATGCTACCATTCGTGGGACAGTCATTTCAAAGCATCAAAGCTTTTTTCCCCTCTTCCCTTTTAATATAATCACAAAATTCTGGTTATTACTTGTCCACAGTCTTTGAAACACATTGTCACTGTGGTGCACAGCTTTGGACTTGAACTTCGCTCTGGACCGGGTCAAACAGGGGTTGCCTTTGAATGACGGCAGGGGCAATCTATCAGTTGCCATGGTCACAGCAGAGACTGACATAGGGGGAGAGAAAGCGAGAGAGAGAAAGAGAGAGGGAGAGAGTGTGTGTGTGGTGTGCGAGAGAAAGAGAGGGAGAGAGAGAGTGAGAGTGAGTGTGTGTGTGTGTGTGCGCGCGTGCGTGTGTGTGATAGAGAGAGACAGAGAGAAAGAGTGTGTGTATGTGTGAGTGTGTGTGTGTGTGTGTGTGTGTGTGTGAGAGAGAGAAAGAGAGAGAGAGATAGAGAGCGAGAGCGAGAGAGAAAGAGAGAGAGAGAGAGTCGGGGTTAGCCTGTCAGACTTCAGACTTCAAAGCTCAAAGGCTTTTCTCCCCCTTCGCTCCCAGGCCAGGAACATAAATAAAGCTCTTTAATGGCTTTGGTAGGTAGTCAACGACTTCAGTCCTCAATGCATCTCTCTTCAGTTTTCTGCTGCCCAGGACGTATCAAATAAAAACTACAAAAATGAAGAGGTGCATATTTGTTACAGCACACGCTTACAAAGCCAAGCAGTGCTGTACGACGACATGTGATATACTGCTGTTCTCTGCAGAGAGACAGCAAAGCAATGAATTGGACACTTTCAGTCCATGAAATTTATTGATGATCTCTCCGCTCAACTATTGAGCACAGCTTATTTATTTATTTATTTGCTTTGCCTGTTTAAAGTCATACTTGAAGAAAATAGGTTGCGATTTTGTGACAATGGTCATAAATATATGACTGTCATGGTGAAATGCTTAATTCATATTTAAACCCCTGACAATAGAGAAGTTTATGTGCATCTGTGTCTGTGGGGGTGATTGTGTGTTTATGAGAGATTGAATGCATCGCTAAACGACTGCGTGTGTTAGTGATTATAATTGTGTGTGTATTGATATTGGTGCGTGTGTGTGTTTTATTGCAAGTATCCATATGCATGAGTGTATGTGTCTGAGTGTAAGTGTGTGTGTGTGTGTGTGTGTGTGTGTGTGTGTGTGTGTGTATGTGCGTGTGTGTTTGCCTGTGTTGCTGCTGCGCTTTTCTTGTCTGTGAGTCTCTCCGAGGTCAGAGGGGGCGGCCATGGAAAGCCGGGGGCTTAGGCGTCAGGAAATTAAACATGAAATGAAAACAAGCTCCAGTTTGAACATTCTCCCATCTCACTTTCCAATATCCCCACTTCCTCTCAGACTTAAAGAGGAGGAAAGGGAGAAGAAAAGGCAGAGAGCGAAATAGAGGGAGATAGAGAACGAACTGACGAATGAACGAGAGAGTGAGAGTTAATGTGTATGCGGGTGGGTGTTTGTGTGTGTGTGTGTGTGTGTGTGTGTGTGTATGTGTGTGTGTGAGAGAGAGGCTGAGAATTTGAATGGCTTCTTTATCAGCCAAAGCCAATTGTATGGGTAGGATTCTCTCAAAAACTGTTGTCATTTGACTCTCTTTTACATATTTGGAGATGGAACTCACAAGCTCAGCAAGTTCGTTGTACAAATACTGAACTGGTTGTTCATCAAGTCAGGTTATTTTCAGTCCTTAGCTCAGCTCACATGCAGAAAAATGACCTGAGCAGTCCAAACAAAAGTGACCACAGAGTCACATTTCAAAAGCCACTCCAAACATTGTGACGTCAGAGTTCAGTCACAACACAGGATGGACTTGTTTACTATAAGGTCTCAAGACGAGAGACGACTCAGCAAAAAAACACAATCTGAGCCCAAAACTTGCCGGCCTCAAGCGAAATCTCCTGTGACAGAAACTCAAACATGTGAACCATCATGGGGAATGTCTCCATGCGACCGCTTGAAGTCGGCAAATGTTGGCAAGGCTGGGGGTGGTTGGATGGGGGTGAGATGCTGTCCTTCTTCATCATCTGTGAGAAGTGCAGCTGTTAGACAACACGACAGATGACCCCACCACCTGATGCCCAAGAACGTTTTCACTGCTTAATGTTACTGCTATCAGCCCTGTGCTAAATGTGTCCATGTTAACTTGTTGATCCTGCAGCCTGTAGATTCTCTGTCTCTCTCTCTCCTATGTGTGTGTGTGTATGTTGTGTTGTGCTGTGTGTGTGTGTGTGTATGTTGTGTTGTGTTGTGCTGTGTGTGTGTGTGTTGTGTTGTGTTGTGTTGTGTTGTGCCGTGTGTTTGTAAGTGTGTGTGTGTGTGTGTGTGTGTGTGTGTGTGTTGTGTTGTGTTGTGTTGTGTTGTATTTTGTTGTGTTGTGTTGTGTTGTGCTGTGTGTGTGTGTGTGTGTGTGTGTGTGTGTTGTGTTGTGTTGTGCTGTGTGTGTGTGTAAGTGTGTGTGTGTGTTGTGTTGTGTTGTGTTGTGTTGTGTTGTATTTTGTTGTGTTGTGTTGTGTTGCGCTGTGTGTGTGTGTGTGTAAAAGAGAGAGAGAGTAGGGTGGGACTGCCTTGTACGCTAGAAGAGGAAATTGCCCATAAGGGATGGTGAAAACCACACTTTGATTGGGCAGAGGCTCATCCCACAATCCAAGTTCAAACTCCGTGTCGGGCTGAGATTGCGTCTCGGCTTTGAAGATGTCTCCCTTTCCCCCTCCGGAGAATAGGACTTACATACAATTGACAAATGAATAAAACGCTAAACAAAAAGGAAAGAAAGAAAAAAAAGAAAGAACGCTATTTTCCCTCTCTCATTAATTTGCTCAGCGGAATCCCTCGAGGCGGGGGAAAAAACTATGGTGGCTTGTGCATGACCATGTGACCCAGGGTGACACGGTCGCCGTCACTTTCTCACAAGCACCATCTAAACTCTCCCTTTCGCATAGCTCTTTCGCCCACCACTCCAACCCTCAAACTCACATTTCTGCGTAATAAAGAAAGAGTAATGATTTGCGGGTTTGTCTTTATGGCGTTGGGCTGAAAGGGTAACATGGCAGATAAAAAGAAGCATAATATTCTTTAAATAACTGGAGATCACCATCCTCCACATGAGAGAACGAAAGCGTCCATAAACCAGCCCTGCGCCGGGAGCCAAAACCTGTCAAATAAAGACAGCATATTTGCGGCCTTGCATTAGTGGGTGTGCGCTCCCCTCCAGCAAGAGAGCTCATACATGGTGGTGGTTCGACAAAGACGGACGTTTTATACCACTGGGGTGCCACTCTTCCATTTCTATTACTAACGGTTATTGACTTGGAATTGGACTGTAATAAGAGACTTTGTTCTGGGAGGTTTGTTTCAGATATTATTACATTATAATGTTATGTAGCACATGGGAGAAATGATTAGTTCTTTCTGGACAGGGTGTATTTTAAGTGTTTTACTCGTGTGTGTCATTTTGTTGAATTGAGTAAGAAGTATTTAAAGTGATGTCTTTCCCATGTGTCTGCTCTTAGTTTAGCGATGTGACTTGTGTTTTCTCTTTTGTCTCTCCAGAGCTCCTCCACCCATAGTCTCGTTCCCATCACTATTTGCCTACAGCCTTGGGACTGGATGCTCGTATGAGCTCCTCTGTGCTCTCAGTCCTACTACTAGCATTGTATACACCTGTCAAAAGATTTAATTCAGAAGTATGTCAATGTGACTGTTGGACAAGTTGGCTGAAAGAACATAGGCTATCAGTGAGATTTTCTTTCTCCTGTTCAGGAATGGCTTTTGCACACTCTAATCATAAAATGATATCACACACTTCATGGGATATCTGTTACCATCCTCAAATGTAACAGCTCCCCACAGATGTATAAAACTATATATAAATGTGTCCTTTTACTGTAAACATTATAATCCCACAAACAATAACAATGAAGCTATTGTATTTGTGGGGAGGTAACCATTTTAACTGTAGTCATCTTGACTACATTTAACTTTAAGACTGATGTGTTTTGCCCACTTCATAGTTAGAGGCCAAGATTAACAAAAAAAGAAGTCATCTATGCTCATGTGCCTACATGTGTGTGTCTGTGTGTATGTGTGTGTGTTTGTGTGTGTGTGCGTGTACGCTAGCGTGTGTGTGTGTGTGTGTGTGTGTGTGTGTCTGCATCTGTGTGTATGAAATGCATTTGTGTCATTTTGTTTTTTGGAAATGTTTCATCCATATGTTCTAAAATGGGAACTTTCTAAAATTGAAACACCTCAGAGAAAAGAAAAGAGAGTTAAGATTGATACCAAAATGATCTAGTAGAAAAGAAAAGAAGGATTAGCTTGATATCAAAATGACCCGTCATCCTACATTGGCATGTTTAAAATCTGCATTGTTATATAAAGCAATCTATTCAGCAGGGGCTACAACAGCTTTTCTTGTTGGGAAAAATACTAGCTGTTTTAGTTTTGACATAAAATGTAGCAATGTACCAAAAGACTACAGTTGGTGTTTTGTTATTTACCATTTGCTGTGATGTTTGAAAAGCCATAATAATATACATGGTCACAGCTTGTGAACATACTGTTGATCTATGACAGAAAGTAAGAAAAAAAAAAAGTTAATTTATTTTTTACAGAATAATACAGCCAAGCTATCTAACGCAGGATGAACTCTCCTTTGCTGCTGATTGTCTGTCCAAGCTTTCCTGAAGTCAAACTCTTCTGTTCCTTCAGTGATAAATTTGCCCAGTCTCACTCATGATGAATAGCAATTAGGCCAGTGTGGAGACAGTGTTCAGACATTCAATTCATTCTGCCTTGACTGTAGAATGTTATTATGTAGTCATCAGTGATGTAGTTTGTCTGTAATTGCAAATCTGTCAAGCCATTTGAACACTGTAACAGTAACATCTGGTGGTGACTTTGGAACCTGCTGGAACTTTGGAACTGCCTGACCTCTAACTAATTTAGATGTAGTACATACAAGCACTCTAAAAAACATTATAATTGGTGGAATTTTATTAAGTGGTGCAGATTAATGACATACTTTTAGAACTGATATAACAGATGGAATACAACTATATGTGATTTATTACATCAAGTATTTTACCTTTCTGAATATATAATCACTTCCTTCAAATGCATTTATTTGATTATTTTATCTTTTTGTGGGAAATGAGTTATTACATTTGCTGGAAGCTATTAAATATGTGTGACTGTTACATTTTAAAAAGGGAATGTTTGTATAACTGTGTGTGGTTTAGTACATTTGTGGGAAATCATTGTGATGGCGGGTGTAACAATATCTGTAGAACAGCAATGCAGACATATGCCTCCCAACTCCCCCACCCTCACTTCTCACACTCACACACACAAACACGCACACAGAGCAATGTCTGCCTCCCATATGCAGGTCGCATATTCATATGAACAATGGTTTAGCCACAGATCTTCATTTTAGACGGTATTCCATTTCATCACATGCTTTCTTTCAGACCAGTATGGCACCATTCAGAAGCTTTCGGAATCAATGCCACCACTGCCACCTAGTAGAGAGGAGATGTGCTGCATTGCGAACGAGTGGGCAACGTTTTTCACCCAGGCATTTTGATGTGTGCCACTAGCGTGCCTAAACTGTGGCTTTGGTCTCTCCATGTTGCTGACAGGCGCGAAAGAAAGAGAGAGAGAGAGAGAAAGGGCTTGTGTGTCTGTGTGTGTAGGGTTCTCGTGCACTCACTTGGGTGATTAATGGGCCGCGGCGGCCCCAGACGCAGAGCAGCCCGCAGCCGATGGCTGAGGGGAAGCAGAAGACCCCCGAAAAACAAAGCGGCAGCGGCCGACCTGCCGTCGACGGGGGAAGAGTTCAGAGCGGTGCATAAATAGCTCAGTGTGGACAGCAGATTACGGACGTCAGGCGGGAGGAACCTGTGGCAAGGCTTTCAAGTGCAGGATAATTTATGGCTCTCCTCGCTCTCACCCTCTCTCGTTCCTCCATCTCGGACCCTTCGGAGACTCAAGGAATTTCCTGGTTTAGATCATTACGCGCTGCCGTCTCCGGTGATCTACAGCTGATTGCGGGTATAAGCTGTCTTCGGCAGATTGAGGAGTCACAATCATCAACAATAAGGCACAGCAGTCATAAAACATACAACCACCATGCTAATGCATCGCACATGAGAGAAACTTCTCCAGTCTTAAAATAATGACATCAAGTGACCCGCTTCCTAAGGTCTGCTCCCTCTGTCCAGCATTCTCAAACAGTACAGCAACATCCCATCTAGCATGGAAATGGCTCATACTGAAGACGGTACTCTTGTGATAGCTAAGAGTCATCAGTGCCTCACCTCCAAACTTCTGAGCACAGCCTTTCCTCATCCATCACTGTGTGGTTCAGCTCAGCCTCAAGCCCTCAAGTCACCCATGAGATCTATGGGTACCAACCTCAGCTCCAGCACCAGCATGACCAGTCTTTACTCTCTTCTCTCAGTTATTTACAACCTCATGGCATCGCAGCTGCACTATAATTTAGCTGTGCCCTGTCAATCTTTGAGAAGAGATATTTTGAAAGTCAAATAATTCACTGAACTGAACTTACATTTCATTTCCATTTGGGGTCCATTAAAGTATAATTAATATAAATGTAAGGATATTAAAATATTGATTTTGAAAGGTGAGTTACGAGTGTGGGATGTGACAGAGTAGATGACAAACATGATGGGTTGTGGGTTGACCCATCTTAGCGTATATCAAATTTTTATGCTATCAAATTTCTTTTGAAATTGAAAACTCAAGTCATCATCTCTGTGTTTATTATGTGCATATCATTGTTTGCTTTAACTGTCGTTACTTGGTTCTGTTTACAGTTGACTTCTAAGTGGTGCATTCTCGCTGGCCCAAGACTTAAATGAAACGAGTAAATGAACTTTTCCTTGATCTGTAGTGTCATGACCCTAATGCCCTCCTCACCTCCACTTCTGTGCAGGTGTGGTTCCAGAACCGCCGGGCCAAATGGAGGAAGAGAGAGCGTTTTGGCCAGATGCAGCAGGTCCGCACTCACTTCTCCTCTACCTATGAGCTGCCACTGCTCACCCGGCCAGAGAATTATGCACAGGTACTGATTCACCCCTGCTTTCAAAGGCTGATTTTGAGCGAGTGTGTGTGAGTGTGCAGAGCTGAGCCTTTTGCTGAGAGCTGTAAATTAAGGCTGATGTAAGGTTCATCCTCTTTATCAGATCCAGAATCCATCATGGATAGGAAGCGGTAGTGCGGCATCTCCGGTCCCAGGCTGCGTGGTGCCCTGCGACACGGTCACGCCCTGCATGACCCCCCACCCGCACCCAGGCAGTGGAGTGACCGACTTCCTGGGGGTGCCCAGCCCCGGGGGGCACATGGGACAGACACACATGGGCAGCCTGTTTGGGAGCCCAGGCATGGGCGGAGCCATCAACGGCTACGACCTTAACGTGGACCCCGACCGCAAGTCGTCCAGCATCGCTACGCTGCGCATGAAGGCCAAGGAGCACAGCGCAGCCATCTCCTGGGCGACATGATGCCCTCAACAGGGACTTCCACAACAACAACACAGTCACCCCATGGCCCCTTGACCATCAGCAAAGCTTTCACTCCACACCCAGCTCTACAAATTCTCAGTTGAAATACAATCGCAAGCCAAAATGCAGAGAGAGAGAGAGAGAGAGTAGTTGTAATTACTGGAGGATTATGTTAAGAATTTTTATAGAAAGGGGGAGGAGGACGAAAAGAGAGTGATTAACACGCTGGGCAAAAAAAGGTGTGTTTTTTTCTCAGTTGACTTTTTATGGTAAGGGCAGAGAGTAGTCTGCCGTTACATTTTATGTTTTTTTTTTGTAGTGGTTGTGGCGGTAAGGGTAGGGGTTTGGGTGTGTGTGTGTGTGTGTGTGTGTATGTGTGTCAAGGGGATGGGTGGTAAGAGAGGTAGGGGGGTTGGATTAGGCTGTTGAGGTCGGTCGTTGCCAAGGCTGCAAGGATGTGACCTAAGCAATACAAGAGAAGTGGCCTCACAGGGGTAGGACTAACGTCTGGGGTAGGACTAACGTGTGCACTACTTTGTTTTTACTGGCATCCCCATGTACAGTGCATGAAGGAATGACACGCGACAGTTGAAAAGACGTGTATATATATATATATATATATGTGTGTGTGTGTGCGTGTCTGTTCAACTGCATGGCTGCAGGTCAGTGATAATTTGCTGCAGCCGCTTCAGGCTTGGGCCAAAGCCACCTTCTCTGTTCCAGGGCTCCATGAACCGTTCCTCCTCTCAGTATTAACAGCCCTTCAGTTTAGCTCTCCCTGCATGCTGTCAGCACAGCATTAATGCATTATGGTGTAATGTCAGGGTTTGAGTGGTAGCGTTTGCATGGAAGTGCTTTTTTTTAATGGGTGACTTTTTTTTTTTTTTAAATCACTTTTCTTACTGTTAAAGACTGAAAAGAAGACATTTATAAGGTCTTTATAAGGCTTTGGTCTATTCTGCCCTGCCCTTGACTACGGTTTTACTCACTGCGTGTGGAGAGACACAGACACCGATGGCTGCTTCAGTGTGAGGTTGGCGGAGGAGGAGGTGCAGGAAAGGGAGGCAGAGGGTGCGGGTGGGAAGAGGTGGAGGGAGATAGGGTGTGAGCTTGGCAGTGATTTCGAGTGAACAAGTCACTTCCCCACAGAGGCCATATCCTCAGGTCCACCTCCCTGCGCTGGGTCTAGTGTTACAGGAAACTGTGTCCCCTCTGCCCCATCGCCAGGAATAACACAGCAACGGCAGCAGCACCAGCAGCCTTCAGCGCCAGCTCGCAGAGACGTCCTCGACGAGACGCGCATCACACAGACACTCCCAATCAACGTCGCCCGATGGAGCCAGGGCCGCGTTTCAGCCTCGGCGAGTCAAGATCAATTCAGACTCGAGACTGCTTGTTTAGAAAAGGCAATTCCCGTGGGGGCACCTGTCGCAATCAGCACTCCAAATTTTGGAGACAACCACAGCAAGGCCCAGATCATTTGCCAAGAGGTAGTGTTTTTTTTTTTTGTACAACAGAGAATAAGAGCATTTGCTGCTTTTGTTCCAAGGAGCATTTTACAGGGAGTCGCTTTCGATCATCACCTATTAAGGAGCCAAGCAAACATTTCTCATACCGCATTTCAACGGGGCATAGCCAAAAAGAAATGCCGTTCTAATGCAAACTCTCATGACAAAAACAGGAAGCTCATGCCATGCCAAAAAAATCCAGCACTTCAAACTGATGACATACCCACCAGCTGCCCACACGGAGTATTGGGTGTCCCGTCCCGTCGGGGCGTTAGTAATACCCATTCTACATCCCCCAACATGCTTGGCATTCTCTGTGCCCAAGGTAATAAGCTCACCGTCGCCCAGTTGATTAGGGGAATGCTGAGAGAATGTTCTGCGTTTACCAGAGTGACAGTCCTGTCACCGGAGCTGGGACCCGAGGTTGACTTCATTAAAGTTCCTGGCCTGATCTTCATGAGGAGGCCTCCAGCCTCGGTGTCCAGTTTCACCCCCATGTAAAAGAGCGCTGGACAGGGCAGGTTACTCCTCCTCGCTCCCCTGCTGAGGTTCACCTCCAGATTTTGGAACACCGTGGATTTATCAGGACATATCATAAGCTGACCAGCATTTCAGTACACCGAGAGATGATGTGAAGGGGGTGGTGACGGAGGGAAAGGAAACTCAATTAAGCTCCATGTTTTTGGGCGTTTTATCAGATGTTGATAGAGGTGAAACAAAGCTGTTTCGAATTTGGGGCCAAACCTGATACTCCATCTCTGGTCTCTGAGCCCATGTCCAAACTTCTAAATGAAAACCACATTCGTTCCTAAGTAACAGACATTTTTCTGCGTCTCTCACATTCATTTGTATCACAATCAACCCATTACTGTCTCTCTTGATATAATTAACCTGCCTTGACTACTGTCAGCATTAAAAACTGGAGCACAGGCTTGCATGCATATATCAGATGTAGCACAGTGGAGGATGCGTCCAAAGTCAACAAAGAGAGAGAGAGCGAGCACTTTAAAGAATCCAGAAAACTCCATCAACACTTAAGAACCTTGATCCCCTTGAGTTTCATGTTACCACATAGAAGTTTCCTATGAAGAACTTCTTCAGAGACACACGCATGCACACTCGGTCGGTCTCTCTCTCACACTCTCTCTTTCTCCTCTTTTCTGTGTGAAATATTAGCCCTGTAGAATCACATCTTCTCAGTGGAGCCATACTTATCTTCTCTGCGGTCTAGTCAACATTTTGTTGGTGAAAGAAAGATAAACCATCTCCACCGACCACAACCCTCCATCTTTCAATGAAAAGCACTGCTCCTATGAATCCCCCTTCATTTTGATACTACTGAAACTGGGCAGTTGACATTGATTGCATTTTTATGTGTTTATACAGGATGTGCATTTTTACGAATCAGCTTTTTTTGTGTAACATTAACAAATGATGAATTTCAAGTGTGTTAGATCTCTACTCTTTACATTGTAACTAATTCGCTTTTAAGTACGAGTCCACATTTTTTTTTTGCCTGGACATGAACCAGATCACAGTGTGGATTAAAAGTACTCTTTTTGCTTTATCGCTTTTGAATTTTTTGCTACCAATAATAATATTCTGATACTTCTAATCTTATTTGTGACTTTGAATAATTCAGTATGTCCTTGTAATAAGTTATTGCACTTATACATTTGAAACGGTCATTTTACTTTTCAGTGGATGGAAAATAAAAAAAACATTTTATTTTGTCTCTCACAAGAAAAAAAAAAGTGAGAACTTTCTCAACATTGAAAAATAAAACAAATTTAACTTTAACCTTCTGTGGTTGTGTTGAAAACAGTATTTTATAAAGGGCTCCTTCTTGGGGTTAAACATCAGTAAGCAAAGAAAATAACATTGTCTGTCTGGGAATGCTGCTGCCAGAAATGTGACAAAGGTAGAGGAAATAAATTTTTTAATTTTTAGATTTCAGGCACTTAGTTGCTTGATTTTCTTTTCTTGTGTATGAAAAAGCCAGAAGGATTCTTTATAGAAGTGAGGGATATGAAGTCAGTGTAAAGTGATCCCAGAAAATAGTTCCCAGTGATGGGTTTGAGAGTGATGGTTTCCCAGACCTTTCCCACTGCGTGCGTACGCTATTTTTAAAACTAGCTTTGATTGGTGAAATGGCCTCTAACATGATCAGACGTCAAACTCAGGGTTCATCAGTGTCTTGCTGAGAAGATCAAATGTTGCACCCTTACAACGAGGCATCGTATGGGTGTGCTGCTGTCACCGGGAGTTCATAGATCTCTAAACCTGAACTTGGTGACTCCAGGGCACAGAATAAAATTGAAGTGAAATAGAACTTTCCAGAACTTTGTAATGGTCCTCTAAAAGCTGTGTAAGAAGTCAAAGTGTCAAATGTTACTAACTGCACCAAAACACATACTTACAGTGTATCTCATTTAAACAGACATGAAAAGAAATGCCAAACAGGACAACGCAAATAGAAAAAAAAATCACATTTTGAGTCATCTGATCTACATTTGAAACAGATTATAACCATGTGGTAGTCAAATAACTGCACACAGACCCTTCTATGACTAGGTCACACCCACACAAGCATGTAAAACAATTCACTGTACAATGTACAAATTCACCAAATACTGTGCATTGATTAGTGTGAATTGGTTAGAACTTTAGAATTAGCAAAATATTGACTAATTAATGACAATGAGCTTGATGGGAAGACGTGGACAAGGGAAAAAGGTTGTTTGCTGATATTTATTTTTCTGCTCATTGGTTGTCGGTATTTGATCAGAAAAGGGAATTTATTGGGGAAAATGTATCTTTAGACACGGAATACAAGTCTTAAAAATCTTACATTTGCTGAGGCAATCTTCGCTAAACATAATATAGTTTACTAATAAGTCTATTAAAGTTAGCAGGCTATTAGTCTATCCTCCCTTTAGGCCATGGTTGAGGTTCCGTTTCTGTTGAAAAAAAAAAACAGAAATTGTTTCAGTCCAGAGAAAGACCAGTTCTTTCCATCAGTCTCAAGGACACATATAATAAGCATTAATAGCATGGAAACAGAGATCCAATAGAACCTGGTCGCCCAGCCACACTCTCTGTGTCTGAATTGGTCCATGTGGTACGAGAAAGAAGAAAAGATGAGAGACTTTAATGTGGGTTTTCCACAGCGAGATAACGACACAGGCCGAGATCGCCGTCACTGCTGTTTGGCTGAGGTTCCAACAGGCTCTTCAAGACTGTGGCCATGAATACACTCAAGTAACCTTAATCTCAGCCGCCCACTACTCTCTATTCCACTGCCTCTTAATTCATATCATTATCCACAATTTCAGCTGAATTGCTTCGATAGGCCCTAAAATGCATCCATGTGATCGATATCCCACAACTGCTGCCATGGACAATGTCAGAGGAGGCTGTCAGTGGCTTGCAAGCCTGACTCAGAGGGTAAACAAATCAAGGCACTGCCCTTTGAGTAAGATTGCAAGATTTAAGAAGTCACAAGACAATAATCTTCTCTTGTTTTGTCTGGACAAGTTAGAACGGGTAAGATAAAGAATGTGAGAGAGGAAAGAGGAGCAGAGTGAGTGGTGAGTGGGACAGGCCGTATTTTACCATTATTATTAGCAGGTCATTTCATTTTAGGATCTGCATTCTTACAAATGAAAGAGGAGATTAGAAAGTTGGAGTCAAGAAAACAAACCAAACTAATTCATGTCCTAAAACTGACAGGGCATGAAGGACTGGAAGTATTGTGATCCAACATTCTTCACCGGCTACAGAAACAATCGCACTGTTCTTCACTCTTGTAATTTTGGGACCCAGTCCATACTGCGTAGCAGACAGCCAGCGTAGAGCTTGTCACCCAATAAAGCCGCCACCAGGATTTGACAGCTTTCCGAATGGGACTGGAAAGTTTCCAAATAAATCCATCTGGGAAAATGGCCTGGCAAGTGTGCTGTACGTTCCTTTGTTGGCAGCCCAAAATCCTCCACCACTTTTGTAGATTTCTGGCTTTGCTGTGGTCCCTTAGGTTTGCTTCTCATCCCAGTATGACAACCTAAACACTGAGATGAGAAAGTCAAAATTTGTCCAGGGGAGGTTTTTTTTTTTTAACATAGAGGGAGAATGAAAGTCTGAGAAACAGAATACTGAGCCAAAACTGATAGGATCGGACGCTAAGGGCCGGACCACTTTCATTGGAAGAGCGTTTTGGAATAAATAAACAGAATATTTGGGGGGTAAGCGGAGCTCTGTATTTGGAGCACTTAGCCAGCTGACCGAAGAGCAGTGCCAATTAAACCTAATGGGTCACGCTGCTTCAGCCTGGCTCCAGTGGCACTTTTCATAAAAACACCCATGGTCGAGGGCCCATGAAGACCATTAGGGCACTTCAAAGTTCACCCTGTTGCTGTCTGCCCAGGCCGAGTCTCGGCATAAAAGGGTATAATATCCAGTTACTGTGTCAGTGTTTCTTTCCATCCTTGTTAAGAGGTATCGTTAGGAGCACAGTGGTGCTAAATCACCATAACCATCAATGCTGTGAGACAGATCTCAAAAAGGTCATATTTTAGACCTGACAGTTAAGGGAGTTCCTCTGTTAACTGGTCTCGAGTTTGATGTTAAAACAGAAGATAAGGGCCAGAGAAATGACATAGTAAATCTAAAGAAACTGGGTCCCCTTACCATCCAAGGTGGAAGCTTCTGGGTGACTGAAATGGGTGGAAACGCTTGTTTGACATGTGAAGGTCAGTAAAGGCAGCTCTGCTGGTAAGTGGTTCCTTACATGGAGCATTTCTCTAAAGTGTTCTAGCGGTGTATTAAGTAAGTAGTGTCACTAAAGAAAATGTATCAAAGATAAGTGTTATTTATTTATTAATTAATACATTTATTTAACATGGAGGTCTTGCATCTCTCTTATGCATTAAAAATGAATCCTTTAGTGTTAACTGCACAAATTATATGGCTTTGTGTAATAAAACTGCCTTAGCTGTATTGGTTTTAACAACTGATACATAAACCCATGCAAGATGACATTTTTTAAGTAACGTTAAACTGATTCAGCAAACGAGGCCACAGAGGTCCATATCACACTGAGTGTAATAACAATATTTGATTAGCGTTCATAAAAAAAGTTAAAATTTTATGAACAGACCAGCCGAAAAGATCAAAGGTTTATGCCTTGGCTCTAAAAGCACGGAAGCAGATAAATAACACAGAGTGGGGACGCTTCCTCACATATGCAGCCGAACCGCTGACGGTTATTTACGGTGTGTCATTAGGTGTTACGGCTGAACGCACCATGCGTCGCATTTCACGTCAACCCCCTCCAGTGAGACCGCATGGGAACGCAGAGTGGGACAACAGCTAGGACACACTAGTGGACGGTGATGGAGAGGGTGAAAGCAATGCAGGAAATTTAGAATACTCTGTCTGTTACTGCCTGTGCATTTCATGCTGCTGGAAAGCTGAAACACAGAGTTCATTTACTGGTATTTCTAGTGGTGCAGATAACCAAGCTGGCCGACACCAAACCAAGGGGTGTAACCAAGGGTGAAATTAAACTTAAGTTGGTACTCACGCCAGATTCTTTTGGGGGTACAGCTAACAAATGCATGCATTTGTTGCACAGTGCCGCAGATAAACAGGCTGGCCGACACCAAACCAAGGGGTGTAACCAGGGGTGAAATTAAACTTAAGTTGGTACTCTTGCCAGATTCTTTTGGAAGCACAGCAAGCATGTCCTTCTTGTAAACCAAGTGCTATTCACTCAGTTTTGTTAATACAAAAGCAGTCGCATACAACAGTGGTGCCTACTGAAACTTCTTACACTATCATCCAAAGCCCACCTCCATGCTGGATAATTGGTTTTGATTGGTTCCTAGGATTTCTGGGATTTTTGCACAAAGGCTTAAATAGGGTCTGAGATTCTACTGGTCTATACAAGCAACAATACAATAATGCATTCGGTGATAAAAGCATAATATTTTATACGCTTCTTGCCAAAGACATTGAAAAAATCTGAATACTGACCTACAGTGAATTTTTGAATATATCAGTATGCATAAATTTGACCTAAACTAGACTACTACACTGGCAACAGCAACGACAGAAGGATCCATCTAGTTAAGAAAACACAGTCCAACCAGTTATCTTAAATCAAACCTGCTAAGAGGACCAACTCTCTTTCAGCTTTCTAATGAGTTGAACATACATTGTATGTCTGCATGAATGCTTTTTTATGCTTGTAAGGTGTTGTGTGTGTATATATGAATTAATTTATTGTGTATGTGTGTGTGTACATGTGTTCTATATTTGGACCTTGAGTCTGTCTGACAGAGAGTCTGTAAAATAAAGTTCTATATAATGAGCCATTCCAGACACTATCATTCCCAAATATGCACTTATATCAGCTTGCACTTATATCAGCTTGCACCCTGCGCTCATCAAAGGGCCTGTATAAGTTGGCTGTTCCTACATACATACGCATTTGTGTGGCCACTCAAATGCATGCATTTGTTGGACTATTTTCTCAAATGAAATGACAAAATACAGCCCTGAATTTCCCTTACTAGTCAAAATAACAAACAGAACTGTAGGGGTGTGTGAGGATGCTTAACACTATGTACCTCATAAATGACACAACTGCTACTACTACTACTCTCTTTCTTTGTAATGGGAACACAGAAGAGACCCAAATCAAATGAAATTCCCAAGCCCGGTCTTGATGTTGTTTGTAACACTTTCCTCTGTTTATCAGCTGTAAAAAAAGCTACACAGAGTATCAGTAGTGCTTTAAAACTAAGGTCCAAAGCTGTGGAAACTGTCACAGGATCAGAAGAAAACAGGGCTGATATTTCCCAAAGTGACTGGCTGTTTACACATGGATAAAACAAGGATTTCAACGCCATGGAAGCCTGACAGTGTTTTACAAGATGATTAGATGTAAAAGCACATAAACAACTGAGACTTGGCAACACCACTACTCATCTGAGAGATAATTCTTGTGTAAGCCTCTCAACACACCCTGGACACAAAATCCCTGGACTTTCCAGAATTTGGGGAGTTGTGTCATCATCCAAAACTGTCATTTCTTATTGTTCATCAAACAACACATTCTTGAGCAGTTCGACAAACCTGGACAGAAACCACAAACAACTCACACCTCCATATTTCCCCTGGATAGAAATAGCAAAACATTCTGCTCCCCTATACAGAGATAGAGAGAGAGAGAGAGAAATAAAGAGCTAGGGTGAGAAAAAAAGAAAGAGAGAGTGAGTGAGAGAGACAGAGAGAAAGAGTGACGGAGACAGAGAAGGGGCTGAAGGTGAGAGAGAGAATGAGTTCTGTTTACACAGCGGGAAATAAGACAAAAAGATGGAGTGAGATGGGGAATTTGAAATGACCACTGATAAAGTATAGCAGTGAGGTGTTCAAAAGGTTTCAGCTGCTTCTCTCCCACAACTGGTGATGAAGTGTAGGGTCAGGGTAATATACCAGTAAACAGTGTCAGTATATATGTTAGAAGTATGGGGGGAAGAATATCAATGCCTACCTTAATCTAATTATAAAGGAAGGATGAAGCTGACAGAATTTCTTGTGTCTCAGTAAATGTATTGGAAATATAGGCTTTGCAAAGTTTGTCTAGATGTTCTTGCCATAGAACATCCAAATTCCATCCATTCAAATCCTACAAGCAGGAGTGCTGACATCTATTGAACAACGTTGTCAGCACTCACTGTCAGGCATTCACTGCATCAATTGTAGATCTTAGGATTGTACAGCATATCCTGAATGCTAAATATCTGGCATTTAATTTCCTCTGGACAGCGCCTTACTGTGCATCCCATCCCCTCTATGGACTAATGCCGGTGACACTCAGTAAATTCTAAATTAAACTTTTGACTGTCCATGAAAGCGCTGAGGCTGCTAAATATGAGGTACACTTTAGATGGGAACATCACATGTGCCTGGTGGGGTGAAGTGAGGAGCATTTATTAGCTGAAGCACGAGAGGAGATGTATACCATGCACACTCCTCTTCAGAAATGCAGGCAAGGAGCCTTTCTTCCTTATGGCTCCCTCCCGCCTCACCCAGAAGAGCAATATGGTCCGGAGGGCCCACGCATGCACGGGAAGCCCCCTTCGGCTGCCTCCTCTTGACACATCTTCGGCTTCTCAAATGTGGTTTCAATTACTACCCACATGGGCCTGCGCTATGCAGAGAGAGGGTCTGATTTATGGAGTGCCTCAGTGCAGTCCCGCTCAGCATGGTCCTACAACATACCCAACTCCCCTCCAGGAGGGGCAGAGGTCAAAAACACAGCGCCGTTAACCTTTTGGCAACTCGTGCTCGCAGTCTCTCTCCCTCTCCCTCTCTTTCTGCTCCACTGAAGCCGACAGACGGGCAGGGTGGTACCAAGAGAGGAAATAAACACTATGGACGATGACACCATGAGAAGTAGGGACAATACATTCTAACCAGATTTGGAAGGTTTTAAATGGTTGGCATATGAGCTTCTGCTAAACACGGAGCGTGACTACAAGTAGTGACTACGGAAATGTAAAATGTATTTTTTTACCTTTTTTTTTAGCCATTTCTACTAGTCCAACCAATGAGTCAAAAAAGAAAACGTGTAAAGAGCATTTCATAACCTTTACAGCAAGTGGATCCTCCAGGAGGCACCAGCACATTCTTCTCAGGCTGCCATGACTCAGCATCCAGTAAGCAGAGTGCTTGCCAGCCAAACCCACTGCAGCGCACATGGTATCTGCACACCATCAATCATTTGTCTCATAAAACCCGGATGCTGATGGCCTGAATGGTATGGGTTTACATCATTTTTATGTTAGAACACACCTCACCTCGAGGATTGTTCAAAATTAGCTCCCCTTCCATGGAAATAAAAGTGTAATATGTCTTTACTGGACATATTTGAACGGCCATCCTTTATGTTTAGTTAAGAAGAAGTGAATTTCATTTCATATTGATTGATTTTATGTAGATCAGACGCAACAGACGTTAAAATGTGCCTCTGTGCCTATTTGTTAGTGCCTATAGACTGTCATCTGACCACATTATACATATGAGGTTGTTTATCTTAAAAACAAATTACAAGTCAACCCAATCCAAGGAGCCACTATCAGATTAATGAGCTAACCAATTGTATGCATGTGCATGGATGGTGATCTTAACTCAGATCTGGTGACAGTTAGAAAGCCACACCAATATGTGTCACTGTGTAAGGACAGCATACTTAGCCCTGTGGGACAGTTTGTCACCTACAACAGAGCTGTCATCATTTCCTGTGACTACAAGTTTGAAAGAGTCAACCTCAAATGTCAGTGCATTCCATGTCAACAAATCTGTGGCCAAAAAAGAGCCTTAAATAAGCACACTAAAATGGAGTCAAACCACAACAGAGAGGGAGGGGGTCCAAATGACAACGTGTAACCTATTCCAAAGACATGTGCTCTGGCCAATGTTCTTCCTGTGACTCAAGCAGGACTCCATATAAACGCCCCTTCACCACACGACACTAGCCTCTACTCTGTCGCAGCTCAGCTATGATCTTCTCCTTAGTCAATGGTGAGCTGATCTGTTGATTTACCACAGGCTGTGTTTGTTATTCACCATACTGAGATCTCCCTACCTCAGCTCACGTGGCTTCAAGCATTTCTCCTGGATGTCAGGATACGAGACCTGGAGAGGAAGAAGGCATATTTGTATTGCTGAGGAAAGTCAAACAGCAAACTCTAAACTGCCAAATTGTAAATTCTACCCCGAATACAGTTACACCACCTGACCACAACAGACGTACTGTAATTACCAAGAAAAGTGCAAACAGGAATTGGGTGGATTACATAATAAGAGCTTTTTACACAGATTCCATAAGATGTTCTTCTAAAGGTGACTGTGAGAAAAATGATATTGTAACAAAATCACAGGAGTAAGCAAAACGTTTGACTTGTCTTTTAATCTTGCTAATATTTGACTAAAGTACATTCATTCTAACCATATAATGACTACCATCAACCTGTGTGTCTAATATGGATATTTATAACAACAGCAAGTAATACTGCAAACATGTTTCTTTATTTACAGCCTAGTTCATGATTACATAACCTCCCTGAAATCCCAGTGGTAGGTTTCATAGAGGAAGACATTTTTAGCCGTCATTATAAATGTTGAGTTACTGAATTATGTATCACAATGGTATCTGAATGGAAAGAGATGTATTCAGGTGTACTCTAGCAAGGACACACTACATTGAACATGATACTGAGAGACGAGCATCACTTCAATGTTTGCATGTGTACCAGTGTAAGCTCCACATGCATAATACATGGCTTCTTTGGTCTCACAGAATGTGGAATCAGCAAAAACTGCTGATTGTTCACAGAATGCTCACAAGGTAGCTTTGATATATCTATTTTCCCAGTAAAATATGTAACACATCCTATGTGTTTTAGCAGTGAATTTATGGCTGCAACACCTTACTGTAATGTAATGCATCCCACACTGTAACCATTCTGTTCCCTGGGATTAATTTCAGGTTGATTGAAGGGCATAGACCCCTGTGTTAATGAACAGCGTGTGTGATCTGACCTAAACAATGCTCAGGGGATTCCTCTTCAGCTTACATGCTAAAAACTGGCTTTAGGAGGCTAAGCTGACCACTAACATTTAGCAGCTGTTCAACACTCAGCAAACTTATGACCTGAATCAACTCAGACACTTCCCATATAAAGGGCTTCTCAATGAGACAAGGTGGCTACTGGTGTTGTTTTCAGTTCAAAAGGTCTTGCAAAAAATTGGTCTGAATGCAACAGGCCACATTGTTTCAATTTGGTCGAGGTGTTATGGTCAAGTTTCCTGAACCTGTAAACATCTGTAGTTAGAATGGCAATCCAGTGAAGAAGTTGTGTTTCATTGTTGAGAGTGGAAAGAAGTAGGAAGTCTAATTTTTTTTTAAATTTACCCAATTGAAGTGGACGTAGAGGAAGCCATCTGAATTTGATTACATTCTGGCATGGGTGGTGCAATATCAAATAACAACCATTCTGTTTTGCAGCATACACCAGTAGACTGAAATATTTCAGTGATATGAAATTGGAAAATTAGTTAGCCACACACATGCTCAACACCTTTCGACTCTTGTTGAAGAAGCATTTCTTACCCTGTATTCTTGTATTTTCATTTTATTAACTAGCAGGATTTTGTTTCTAACTCACTGACCTTAAAGGCCTATCTAGGCTATGCCAGTTCAAGTTGAAATAAAAATGTATTTGGAATCCAGTATTTCAATGAGAAATATGAACAACGAAAAGGCAAAGTGAAGGCTTGGTTTAACTACATGTTTTCCCATCAAGCTGAAGCACGAACTCAGCTCGTATTCATTTGACTATACTGCCCCCTAGTGTTCCTGTAGCCCAAATGGAGCGTTACACCTCAGAGTACCTTTGAGACGTTTCAGCTTCAACTAACATTAACTCTTTTGCTAGTGTTCCCATTCTAAATGAGTCTCTTGATCTCTGCCAGTTTATACATTTTAGTTGCTTCACTGAGCATGATTATCTATCGTTTGACCTTTTGTGTTTTTCAATTGCTTAAGTGTTTTTTCTGTTCTGTTGCTGTTCTGTTTTTTTGACTAAATTGTGCAAACATTGACTCTGTTATTTTACAATTAAGTTTAAACTGTCACTGTTTAAATGGTTCTACTGAAAGGTTCTTGTATGCAACAAATGAATTTGATATGGTGAAACAATTAAGTCTCTGATTTTGGGGAAATATCATCAACTGACAACAGCCTCCACTTAGCAAAAGTGACAGCACAAAAATGAGGGTAAAAACAATATGTACAACGTCAATACAACAAATACAATATGTACAATGTCAATACAACACATATTACGTGATTATACAACTTCAGTTCCAAAAATGTTAGTTAATATGTACCTGAATAAAAACAGTGATTTATAAATCATGTATGCTATGTAATTGATAATATTTCAAAGTCAATAAATCGTAAAAGTATTATCGTGAACAATATAACAGGTATTGTTTTTTGTTAATATATATATTCATTTGAATTTGATACCAGCAACACAAAGCTGTGAGAGGAGCAGGCGAAGGGCTTTTTTTAATTGGCTTTCTATCCCATGATGCACCCATGTGGCAGATCTGCAGCGGTGTGGCTATAGTCAGCTTCAGCACCTGTAGATCAATCAATACAGCGGTATTGTAAACATAATGTGTTTGTACAAAGCTACTGAGGGGGGAAAAATGAATGCCATTTCCTACATGTATTGTCACAGTTTTTAGACATCTTATTTTTATAGCAATTAATTAGCTTAATCTCTCCTTAATCCTAATCTCTCTCTCTCACTAAGCAGTCTAAAGTGCATAGCTTGACAAACTGGAGAATGGCCTATATTTTGAAAAAAAAAAAATTACTGAGAGGATAAAAGTTCAGTATCTGCTTTAAAGAGAGACAAAAGATGTCAAATGTGCTTAGAAATAGAATTGCGTTTTTTTTTTCAACCTGAGTTTTCATTGGTTTGATCATAGGGCAGATGTTTTTCCAGCACCCCCCAAGCACCCGCTTAGCCACGCCCCTGCAGTTCTACACTGTAGACAGACTATTTCAGTACCTAGTACTTTTTTATGGATGCAGCTGTAATACAGAATGAAGAATGAAGCTTGTTCTCTTGAGCTATTTAAGGCCACAGACAAATAAAGACATTAATTAATTGATATTGCAAAAAAAAAAAACTTGTACACATCTTTCAAATACATTGTTGATGTTACTATGATTACAAAATGTGCAAGCTCCCCATGCCAAAGGCACTAACACAGGCCTAGCTTTGATGGTGGTGATATACTATTGCCAGTGATTTTCCGAAGGAATTTCAAGTCTTGATTTATTTAACCCCAGGAGACTGGCATGACCTGCATATATCTCTGTTTGTTTTTATTGCCTGGCACTAGTGTATTCTCCAACATTATCCTCGCCAACAGGAATTTTTAGCCAATCACCACCAGATGGGATGATGCTGTAAATGGTAAATGGTAAATGGTGGGAAAGAATGTCAGGAATCCCTGATCAATGTGAATGGTCTGATTTTTGCAATCGTTAGGTGGCACTACTACACCACAAATGAGTGGATGGGTTCATTATGATTTCAGTTACACAGGATGTGATGTTAACAGTCCAAGGTGCATGGGGGCTATGCATGGAAGGGGCGTCATCTTCCCTGAGTCAGGCTTACACCTGACCTTAAGACTTGCACTGTTTCTTGGCTGTTGTTGAGAAGACTAGATAGACATGACATCAGGGTTTCTAGGAGGGCTCCTGCTTTCTGAAATGGCAGATCCACTTGTTTGGTGTTTTTTCCGTTGAGTCCTTTTTGTTGGTGCTGATCCACTGACAAAATGCAATTGGCTTGTGGCAGCTTCATGCTGTGCCCGGGATCCATAAAGATACTCCCTCACGGCACAATGTATGCTGCCAAGGGCCAGTAGTCCAAAATGCATAACCCATGAGTGGATTATGAATACATATCTGCTGGGGCTGTTCGTGATCCATTTTGACTTTGTCGTTGGTGCCGATCCAAGAGACGGTGATGTTTTTCCATGTTGTTGCTGGGGCAGTTTATGATGCATTAAGAAATATTTCTGGTCATGAGTATGTGGCTGAGCAAAGAAACTGTGCTGTTTTGCATTGAGGCCATTTGTTGCTGATGATTTTGTTACTGAGACTGGTGCAGTGACCGATCTCAACTGGCATGTGGCAGATGCATGCCATACCCGGGATCCTTAAAGGCACACCTTCACAATATGGCATGCACCACCACAGGAGCCAATCACTTATAAGTCCATTACACTATATTCCTGATGAAGCTGTGCAGTGAGTGTGCTGTTCCAGGAGGCAGATGCAGCTCATTCCTAAAATTTCTTTTATTTGAGCACTTCGGGTCCCAAGTTATTCTGCAAAACCTTTCCAACCAGCTTCCATATCAGTCTGGATCAACATGCCCGCCACCAGCAAGTTAATATGCGCCACAGTCGGGAGGAAAAAGAACAATAAAGTTTGGTACAACACAGAGTGAATAGTGAACCGACATCTAACTGAACAGGGTAAGGAAAACAACACTGAAAATGAGTTTCTGAGCCCTACTCACTTATTTTTTTTAATCCAAATGAACTAATTGTTCAGTATTGTTCAAATTTTGTGGTTAAAAGGTTAAATGCTACCTCAATTATTTCAGACTGTTGTTGGGAGTTAAATATTACCTCACTCAGGCTGGGACTGCTTTGTGAACTTAACAAGGGGAGTGAGGCCTGTTACACCAGGATGGTTGAAGAGGGCAGAGAGCATAGTCATCCTCTGCCCTGAGTAAGTCAGAATGAGAAAGAAAAAAACATTTTTTTTAATCCACATAAATTAATTGTTATGGGATGACAGTCATGCAGGATATCTGATCAGGATTTTTGTTTTTCATCATCATTCATCATTGCTTTTGCATCAGAAAAAATGTTCATCATTTCAGCATTACCATGCTTCTTTCCTTGCATTTTTACCAAAGTAAAGTATAGCGTCATTATGACTGTGAACAAGCACCACAATAAGGGCCTTACAATCGGTAACAAAAGTTGATGCCACTCACTGCCTATTTACAGATGAGCAAGTACCTTTTGCAGTAAATGTGACGACTGCACTTTTTTAGGATAGCATTTGCAGTTTTCTTTGGCTTGGTAGTCAGCCGTGGTCCTAGGATGCCAACAGTGAAGATCCCAAGCAAGTGATGCTCACTGGCGCCCCCATATGGATAAAGGGGGAATGGGTTTACTTCTAGCAGTGAATTGGAGGAGGTAGGGGAGAAGGAGAGCTTTTAACAACTGATCAGATCACATGATGCAGTGGGCAGGTAAGTAAGGTAAAATGTCCTACAAACGGATGTGAGTGGGTGAAGAGTGATGGCTGTCAATCAGTCCTTGAACTCCTCCTAAACTATGTTTGAGAAATAATGCCATACTATTGGCAATTACTGGGCAGCCATGTCTTTTCTTACAAGCAATCTATGGAAACAGACCTACATCAGCTTATGCCAGCTAATATATGATAGTTGCTGTCAACATTTAGCCTGGAGGTAAAAAATTAAAAATTTTTTAATCAAAATTACCATTGTAATAGCTGCTAGGCCCTTACTTTCCCTCATTCGTGACTGTGTGTGGATAGTGAGATAGAAAAATATGTGATCAATTATCATTGTCTGATCAAATGGCTGGACCTCCTCCACAGCATAGTGAGTTACAAGTTACAGTTGTACCCCCTCTCCCCCCCAAAAAGAGGGCATCCCCCACTAGAGGGCATGTGGGAAAAAATAATGTGGCTGACGCTGGCTGGCTGGCACCTGGCTTGTAGTCTAAGCCTCTTGGATCCAGCTCTACAGGCTTTGAGGCTTGATTACAGTTTACTGTTACCTTTGGAAACCCTTTAAAGGCGGTGGTGCTCAGGTTCTTATGCAGACTGGTGCTACCAGGCTGCACCTCCTCCACAGCAGAGTGAGTTACAAGTTACAGTTGTTTGGACAGCAGTGCCTCACTAGAATTTATTGGCAACACAGCCTGTCTGTTTCCCTCACCCATAGCGATGCAGTGAACTGTTTTATTGATCTGGTCTCGATAGCCTGCTCAGCTAATTGCTGTGATGTTTATTGTTCCGTATTTACTGATAGCGGATGGAAAGATTTCAGCAAGATTCACAAAAAAATCAATGTTTTTAATCAGGATGAGTGTTCTACAATATTAGCTGTTCAATTTGTGCCGGTGGTTTCCATATCCCCTCACAGGGTTCTTCCTCTCCCTCCTCTGGGCGCTAACCCTTCAGCAGGATAGATAGTGCTCTTCTGATCGACAACCCTAGATGGCGTTGTTGTAAATTGGATGAGTGGCTGCGGAGTGCAGGCGTAAAGGTGGATATAGGGCGGGGTTGACAGGCTGTGCGGGGAAAAGAGGAACAATCTTTGGCTCGATGGACCTGCGATGCAGGTGTAATTAGATCCGAAGGGATAAGAGGGATCAAGGAAGAATCCAATTCTGGTGTTTTCAAAATATGCTGTGATCTTACAAAATACTGTGCAAAGTTACAGGTGGTTGTAAATGTAAGGTTACAATGTAAAATGTGTAAGTGCAATGACTTTTTCGTGGGTTACTGTATGACAAACCAGTGACCTAAAATAAAAGTGTAATGTGAAGTCTGAGACGGTCTACAGCTCACAACATATTGTAAACACAAACTCACTGCTCGTATGTCTCCACTCCACCGGTGTAGGCAACTGGCGCCACAGCCTACAGGTCAACAGCAGCATTGCCCAGTCTGCTGCAGAAATGCGCTTTTTTTAGCGTGAGGACGGGGGGGAAGAAACAGACTCGCGCTCTCTCGTGCTCAAGGGCTGGGCTGCGCTACAGTCTGGCGTAGGCTACTTCCCGCAACAAACGGAATAACGGATACACACGCTGACAAGAATAAAGACACAACTGAAGGACTTGTTTGGACCAAGGTAACGTTTTTTTTTATTTCTCATTGTCGCTATTTGCTATTGGAAGAAGTAGCTTACTATTTATGGATTATGCTTTCAAACTTGGATATTGCTTTTGGCACTTGAAATAATTCGTTTTAAAGGTATCATAATGGTCTATTGCAGCTGAAACGGGTTAACAAATAACGTAACTGACACAGTAATGTACAAAACAGTTAATTTTGGTGACCAAAAAACATTTAGTTTGAAGTTAGAGGCTGACAGATAAAGGCATAAATTATCAGGATTTGGTGGGGCAGATCCGCTCCATAGTGCGAAAGCGCAGCCCGCTATCTGCAATGAATTAGAGGACTGGATTCCGCGGATTCCTGACACGGTGTGGTGTGAGGGGAGGCAAACTATAAAAGTGTTTTTCTCAAAACAGTTCTGGTCATTTAACACGTTTGTTTAAGGGGGAAGTCTCACAAGGGGCATAACATGGGGAAGACATTAACGTGCATATTGCACAAAGTATTCCTTAAGTACTCCCTATGTTTAGTCCACTGGGTCGTTGTGGTAAATAGTGATTGGTCCTGTCATTGCCATTCGGGCCTATTTCTTGTTGCAGTCCGGGTTTAAATATATTTAAAGCATTGTTATTGCTGCTTGATCAGATTTAGTGCTATAGATTTTTCCACACTAATGACAAATGACAATGTTCCAAATTAATTAACGTTGTCAATTGGTACTGAAGGTCAGAGTGTTTCTTTGCCTTGAACTTGACTGTACTTTCTCTGGTCGTGCTGCTAATGTGTGGATGAGCTACTGTTATGAGTCACCAGACATGACGGACGAGTGAAAACCACACAATTGAATAGGTTCCTGTCGTGAATTCCCTTCCCTCTAGTTAAACCACCGATTTGGCAGAACACAACCATGCCAAAACGATCTGTACAATAGTTTTCAACCCTGCCCTACCGGAGACAGTTGTACAGCGTCTACATTTACTAGCGCTTGGTTGCGTGGGAAATGTTCAACAGTTGCGAGACAGAGACGTATTTACTCCCAGAGACTAAATTAAAGGTGAGGTCACGGTTGTAAAGTTATTTTTCAGTCTCACTAGGCATGACACCGATATCCTGTTACATAGGTGAGGGCGGGGGAGCGCGCGACAGCGCAGTGACAGCAGAGTATGTGACGTATGGCGTGAGACAGCGTTGCCTCTCCTCGTTTCCCTTCGCACACACACACATAAAGACTATCCAAAGTAATTGTCATTTTTCATTACCTTGGGTGTTCATGGATATGAAGAATAATGCAGAACTGAATGGTCTTGACAAGAAAATGAATAGATATTAGCTCTTAGCAGCATTGAAGTTATGTGGCATCATGCGTGCAGAAATTATGTATTCAACAATCTTGTTTACCTCAGCATGGGGGCTGAAGAAGAGAAGACCAACACATGTGGGACTATTTGTCTAAAATATCTACTCTTCACATTCAACCTCATTTTCTGGGTGAGTGAGACAGTTTGTGTACGTGTAAGAGAAAGAGAGAGCACGTGTTTGCATGTTTCTAAAATTGTCATTACATAATTGTCATTGTCATTACAATGGTATTTTGTTGCAGTTAAAAACAGCTTGGGGAACAGAAACAAAGATTGCACATATAGATGCATGTGTTAAATGGTAAAAGTGAAAGTGATGGCCACAGAATAGGCTAGAGCACAGAATTTGACACTGTGCCATCATACGAATCCATACCACATGAACCAGTGTAAATGTAGGTGGTCTGATCACAGTTTCTGTAATGTCACAGAAATCTGAATATTTCAATATTTATATAAAGAGCAGTAATTCTCACTCATTCTGTTCTATTCATTCACTCAATCAATTCTACTTCACTCACTCACTCACTCAGTTGCTCACCAAGTTAAAAATCAGTTTATTATGATAATCATTATTTATTGCCGCAAGATGAAGACCAAAACAGAAGAGTTTTACCCCATCATATTAGTATAATGAGATGCATCTTTGAATGTTGAAATCTTGAACAGAGAGTTGAGACTGAACATGATGAAGTAGTTTTGAGTCTCTGGGCGACGGCTTATAATGTCAAGAGTGATGCATGTGTGGCACCCTGACATCCACCGCCTTGTGTTTGATCTGAATCCAAGGCACACAACAACAAGTTTAGTGTTTGGGGTTGTACTAAGTCCACTAATCTTTAATACTCCTTTGGCAACCTGCAAGGTCAATGTGCAGCTCCACACCAAAATGACGGGACTTTTTTATTTCTTAAAGATCCTCAATGCAGTTTCCATTCTTTCCTTTTTTTCTTTTTGTTTAATATTAAGATGAAACAAAAACCTGCATTGAACTAAATCAGTTTGTTGCGTGAAAGCACAAACTTCAAATTTAATACTGTTTCAGTGCTGGGAAACTCACAAAATACCCGATCAGTAGCTTTTTTGACTGCATTTCAACTTGACCCTGGTCTGTGATTTACTGTTCTGTACTGTGTCCTCCCAGTTGGCAGGGGGCGCTGTGGCTGCGGTTGGTGTGTGGACCCTGGTGGATAAGAGTGAGTACATCAGCCTCCTGGCCTCCAGTGCATATTCTGCCTCTGCGTACGTCCTCATCTTGTCAGGGGTTGTTGTTGTGGCAACTGGAGTACTCGGATGCTGTGCCACCTTTAAGGAACACAGAGGATTCCTGATCGTGGTAAGAACTGTCCCAGCAACTAACCTCCATATGACACACACACCAAACACACACACCACACACAAACACACATAAACACCCACACATAAACCCAACCCCCTACACACATACTCAAGCAAGCACACAGGAACATGCACATGCAGTAAGACAACAAGTACACTGACACCCAGTGTCACCATGCACTCACATATGTCAGTATGGGTTTAAATATATCAACATGTGGCAGGAGGGGTGAATGTATGAGGACATTCAACACTCCAAGAGGAAAGGGAGCACAGAGTAGGGCCACACATACTGTACACTCACACACACACACACACACACACACACACTCACAGAGTGTCAGAGAATGCCAGCCCTCGTTTGAAACACGTAAGTAGAAGTAAGAAGAGACAGTAGTGTACACCAGGAGCGTAGTCCAAGATGCTGGTTAAGTGGCAAACCTGGGTAAGGTAAGTACCCAGAAGTACTGGTAAACCAGATAATAGAAGAGCCTGGAGTCCTCATTCTTTTAACTAAACAAAGCCAACAGGCTTCTCTATTAGCAGATTTACCACTAGGTTAGGGTCTAGGTTCGAGGTTCTGGGGTCTAGGTTAACAGCTGGGTTTATCATTTGACCACCTACCTGGAATACCTCCCCGGTGCTACCCAGACACTAGACAACACAAGCAGGAGACAGCAGAGGATCAGGACTTGGTACCAATATAGTGTACATGGAAACAACTCTGTAAAAAATACTTACAAAAGCTTGAGTTTAACAAGTGGTCCTAAAAGGTCTGCGTCACTCTCTGTACTGAGTTCCCTTGGTGAGAATGTGCCCTGTCACTGAGGAACTCTGTGACTCTGTGCTTATCTGTGAGCAGAGGAAAGGGCACAGGAATAGCAGGAACTGCCCCAGATTTCACACTAAAAATAGTCATGGAAAACATTCATAATCACACTCAATGTGCTCTCCCTTCCTGAAACATGAAGGGGCATTTTCCTCTTGCAATTACAGAGATCTTGTGTTGTACGAATGACCTCTACAGGTTTACATAGTATCATACTGTACCATCTCTGCACAGATGACAGATTTCTACATGTGTTGGTAGTGTTACCACTCTTGACAGACGTTTTGCTGTTGCAGCTGACCCTCTACAACAAACACACACACATAGATACACACACAGACTTTACTTTAATGCTTGGACACTGTTTCACTGTTTTTCTTCCAGATGCCTCTGAGTCGGCATGAGAGTGTTTCTTTGAGCTGGCATGAGTGAGTGGTCACAAAAAAAACCCTCACAGAGGGCAAATCTAATCCATCTGTTCTCAAAACATCAAGCAGACACGATTGGGTTTATGCCATGCACTCTCTGTTCTGCTCTCCTGCTCCAGCCTCTGTCTCTGTGTGTGTGTGTGTGTGAGAGAGAGAGAGAGAGAGAGAGAGTGTGTGTGTTCTACTGCACATACGTTATCAGTGAGGCTTTAGCTCTCTGCTCTCTGTTTTCATCTGAGCACACAGTGGGGTGTGTGTGTGTGTGGGGGGGGGTTTAAACACCCTTGTGTGTGTACAATACACACACGCAGAACGGATTTAGAGTGTGTGATATGATAAGCTGTGTGTGTCTTTAAGAGCTCACGTTGGGGCAGTGAGTCAGAGTGAAAGAATGGGAAGTATCAGAGGGAGTCAGGGGAGGAGAGAGAGAGAGAGAGAGAGAGTTGAGTGGGAGGGAGAGAGTAGGGAGCGGGAAAGAGAGAAAGGAGAGAGAGAGAGAGAGAAAGAGAGAGATGGGAAAGTTGAGTCAGGGGAGGAAGAGAGAGAAAGTGAGAGAGATGGGATAGTTGAGTCAGGGGAGAGAGAGAGAATGGGAGAGTTGAGGGGGAAGGGAGGGAGCGGGAAAGTTGTTGAGAGAGAGAAAGGAGAGAGGCAGAGGCAGGGGCTGAGATAGTGTTTGAACAACAGAGACAGGGACAGAGAGGGAGAAGGCAAAAGAGTAGAAGTGAGAATGTGTGATATTATATAAACCCACAAGAAGAAAAAGCAAATGAAAGACAGGAAGGAGGAGTTCAGAATAATAGCAGCTGAGACCACAGATATAAAATGTGTGTGTATGTGTGTTAGAAAGACAGAGGGAGAGAACAAAAAAGAGGGAGTATTTGAGTAGCCTAGGGAGAAGTGAGCGGGTGTGTAATGAATGCTCTGTTTTGTCTGAGTAGAGATGATACAAGTGTTTCTGTTTTCTCTTCTGGACATGAGGGACACACATACACACACGCACACACACACACACACACACACACACACAATGTCAGAGGACCTTGGCCCACCGGTGTGCTTGTGTTCTTCTGGTTGCAGGTCAGACATATATAAGGCTACAGGCCTTACCAGTGATCTCTCAGCTCAGTTTCTCACGTGTTCTACTGTTAAATATCGGAACTATTTGTACCATGGAGGATGAATCAGTATGGAAGCATTAAACTTAATGAGGAAGTATTCCTGCCATTGTTCAATTGTTTTCTTGTGTGTGTGTGTGTGTGTGTGTGTGCGTGCGTGCGTGCTTGTCTTTTGCAGTACTTCGTCCTGCTCCTTGTTATTTTCCTGCTGGAGATCACGGCTGGAGTGTTGGCATATGTCTACTACCAGGAGGTATTGTTCACTCCCCCCCCCCCTCCCTCCCTCCTTCCCTGTCGCCACGGTAACGGACCGGGTCCACAACAGGCGAAGGCCCTACCCTATCCAGTCAGGTCCTCTATGGCTTGCCTTCAACCCAGTCATTTGGTCTCAGTGCGCCACTCAGCAGACAGGCAATATTGTATCAAAGCTCTTTTGCTCAGAACACAGCTGATTTTTTTTTAAAAGGTGCCATCTGAAGCTCTGTTGTTTGCATCTTTTCTGCATGTGGCCATGTTTTACATTTCCACTGTAGTGAGAAATACAAAGGCAGTGTCAGGTGTGAAATAGTGTATACATATGTAAGGCATGTGTGATTTCTTCTTCCAGTCATGCCCCATATAATGTTTATTACTCTTGAAACATTGTGGAATGCAGTAGTTGTGGTTCGGCCTCAGAGACAAAGACTGTGTGTACATTAGTTATCAATGAGCTCTGAGCACACCATTTTAACTGTTTAGACTCTTAGACCCTTTTCCTCCCACAAGAGAAATGTAGTTTGAAACTCTGAAGGCCTTCATCCACTGTGGGGTATTTTTCTGTCTTTTCCTCTGGAACAGAACTTTTGACAGTGCCAGGAACTCTCTGGTGGAGTTTGCTGAATCATCCAGAGTGCTTACTTTGTGTCATAGCATCAATTTATGACTTGCTGCAGAAGGGAGTTGTCGCAAAGTGACTGTTTCCCCAGTTTAGTTTTTTCCTAAGCAATGTCACCCTGGGCAACAGGAAATCTCAATCTTTCCTAGGCACAGTAGGAGTAGTAGAGTTTTCCTGTGGTTTTAATAGTTGAGCTCATTTGTTGAACAGTTAAGCACACTGTTTCTGTCCTGAATTTCTGTCTTCCTTCTACTGCGTGTCCTTTCAGCCCTCACCCACCCCAGTGTCTTCACAGGGTCTGTCCATCATCTTTTGGTTCCAACATCCTCTAAAGACATGCTCTGTACCAGGACTATCTATGTCCGTATCAATGGGAGATATTTGAAATGTAGATATCATCACAGTTCAAATCACTGTCTGGATCTAACAAGAGCTGATGTGCATGTTTGCTGCAGCAGTGCACTTTGTGCTTTTAACATCATCTGCATGCTTTCCATCCACCTTTCCCTGTTCTTTCCATTCTGGTAAACACTTCTCTCCTCTTCTTCCTCTTCCTCCCTGTCCTTGTCTACATCTCTGTCCTCCTCCTCCTCGTCTTGATCCAGTGTTTCCCTCTCTGCTATCAGGTAAACACTTTGTCCTGACTTTGTCCACATCACTGTCCTCCTCACTGTCCACAACAAGCTGTTTAGTGCTTTCACCAAGTCATTCCTCCTGTGGGTATTCTCTGTCCATTTTCACACAGGACATTTCATGTCTTAGATGTTCAGATGTTCTTAGATGTTCTTAAGCTTCCTTAGTTTCCATAGCTGTGGAACATGTAGGAAACTGTACTGTATAGTGAATCATTCATCTGTTCTCCTGGAGAACATGCTTGAGGAAAACTACAGCTTTAAATCATGTCACAAAGTGACACATCCAGGTTGAATGGTGACATCTCACTTACAGTAAAAGGGCCTCAGAGAGCTCGAGATGCCTGAGGCTGTGGAATGACAGTGAAAGATGTATGGGGTGCGATCCATTTAGACTGATGACTGTAAGCCCATACAGGGGATCATAAGTGGGGGCTAAGATAACCTCGACGGAGACAAGTCTAGTAGTTATCTCCACAGGGGGTAAGACGAGAAGCAGCTATAAAAGCCTTCGTGGATATCATCCCTGTCCTGGCCAGGCTAGTCAGAGGTGTTGTTTAAAGATATCTGATAGCCTGTATGCTGTGTGAAGGTGACTGAGGCTTGAGGTAGGTGAAGCCAGAGCTATCTGAATAGCTGCATCTGGATAGATAAGGAAAAATGGGGTTGGTTTCAATTAATTCAATTCTGTACTGAAAGGGAATTTCTACCAGACACTATTTTGCCGGAAATCAAACTAAAAAGTGTGACAACCAACCCTGTTCTCCCCATTTCACTGGAGTTGGGAGAAGGATATGAGAAGTTAAAAAGGTGGGAATAAGGGATAGCCTACAGTGTCTTTCCTCAGATCTAATAGTCAAGAGGCACTGCTGGGATTAGGGACTATAAGTATAACAGTACTGAGATATGTATGTTATAGCTTATTGCATTATGTTTTTTTTCTCAGAAATATTCTGTTCTTCATTTACTTTGAATCAGTATTGGTTCTGAGGATATGTGTTTGTGTATATATGTATGTATGTATGTATGTATATGTGTGTATGATTATGCTCATGCTTTTTGTGTGAATGTGTATGCTTGTGTGTGTGTGTGTTGTGCGTGTGTGTGTGTTTCCAGCTGAGTGATGAGTTGAAAGTGAATTTGAAGGACACAATGGTGAATAAATATGAACAGCCTGGACAGGACCATGTCACTCAGGCAGTGGACAAACTACATCAGGATGTGAGTCCTACCAGTCACACAGGATGCACCTTGTGTTTGATTCTTGGTTTGCTCAGTAAATACTGCATTGTGTTTTCTCAGTGGAGGTTTCTCTAGATGGTGAATTCAAATAAGACTTAACATGTAGATAATGTGGGCATTATTATCTGGTGTAAGTCAACTCACCGAGTCCTGTCATTAGGGAGAGGAATGAGTAGATTTTATACAATGAGGACTAAATAGCACAATGAGAGCTAACGCTAGACAAACTAATGACAAGGATGGGCAAGGAAACTTGGTTTTCGTTTCAATTTTCTGTGCCCCTTTCAGTTAGCGTTTGTATCCAGTTTGCAAATAAGGTCTATGTTTTACTGATTTTTTCATTCCTCTTCCTACTGAAAGCAATTGGTGAGCTCAAGCAACAGGCACATGGGTTGATTTACACTAGTCTTTTCCTTTAAGTTACACACAGGATGCACATTACCAGTCAGTCACATAGGATACCACTCTGACAGGATACCTAGTCCCATAGGATGCATACAGAATACAAATGACCAATTGCATGGAAACCTATAGGACGATCTGTCTACAACTTATACCTTCAAGTTTTCTAAAGTATATACAGTATAGTGCTGTAGGAAATAGACAGAATGTTTCAAAATCATTGATGGAAGTCAGAGATAAATTCTTTCCCCCTCTGTGCCCTAATGTAGTTTTACATCTGACTTTTACATCTGTTTTCCTGCTCTCATGCTTGCAGCTGAAGTGCTGTGGCAGTAACAACTACACTGATTGGAGGGATGGGGCGTGGCTCAAGACTCAGGCTGATGATAGGCTGGTTCCTGACAGCTGTTGCAAGACCCCCTCAGCTCACTGTGGGCGTAGAGACCACCCTTCCAACATCTACAATGTGGAGGTGTGAGAACTGAGAGTTGTCTATACCTCAGTACCAGCTTTGAAAGTCATGCATGCACACACACACACAACTTACATTTTTTTCTCTAGTTTTGTTCCTGCCTGTTGAACATCTCAGTCTTTTCATGTCTTCCACAGGGAGGGTGTATTGGTAAGCTAGAGCAGTTCCTTCTGCAGCACCTGCAGATCCTGGGAGCCGTTGGCATTGGCCTCGCCTTCATTCAGGTATAGACACAGACAGCAAGTCTGGTTAATGCCCAGTTAAGCCCACAAAACTCTTTGTGCCCCCGTGGGGGAAAACAGAGGCTAATTTTAGTAGTTAGTAGTTACACTGAATACCAATTAGATGAAGCTTGACTTATTCTGAGGGCAATGCTTTCAGCTATTTATGTTGTTCAAACTGTCGAATGTGCATTGTCAACTTGTCACACCTCTAAACACGATATTGAGGACAATGTTGGTTTATGGCTGTTAGCTTCATTAGCTTGCTATATATATCCAGTTATTACAAGTGTAAATGTAGCTAATTTTAGCATGTCTCTGTCAGTGTTACTGAAATGAAGAAATATAAATATTAGTCTAAAACCAAATGCAACTTTTAACCATGCAAAATCCCACTGCATTATTCACATAACCCACTGTTTTTGTTATACAAGCATTGGACAATGACTTTCCATCATCAAACATTTTCTGCATGTGTTTTTAAACATCTGACACTACATGTTGCTGCCCACTTTGCAGAGATCACAGAACTCTTAGTTCCATCTCTTATTTTACGACTATGTCTCTGCCAGTGACATCACAAACAACATATTCATTATTATGCTTATCTTGTTGTCAGTATGAGCCCAGTGCTTAGCCCTTGTTGTTTCCTTTGTGTTGTATTTGTCAGCTGGTGGGGATGATATTCACCTGTTGTCTGTACCAAAGCCTGAAGGAGGACCCTTACTGAGCCCTACAGGATTTGGACAACCCCCTTTTCTGGAGCGTTCTCTGTTTCTGTATGTGCTGTGTGAATAACCTAAAGGAGGATGAATGAAAAGATGGAGATGGGAGTGCAGGATTAAACAAATCCAGAGCCCCAAGCAAAGAGTGGAGAAGCCGAGGGGAAGTGAAACTTTGTTGCTGCTGGACGGCTAATTACGCTTTGTGTGACATTACATGTTTTCCCCTTTTACTATTAATAAAACATGCACAACTGTTGTTTAACAGGAAACACTTTTGACCTGACAATAAGAGGCAGCAATGACAGATTAGAGGGGCTTTACAGTAGAAGAATAGGCCTAGATATTTCAGTGGCATCTGACTCACATATTGATTGAATGCTTTGCTTGAATATTACAGTTTAACTCTGTCACTCCTACTGTTACAATTCACAGAAAATAAGCTATATTATCCTTTCTATTTTTACATAATGCATCTTAGAAGTTTTGTATCACAGATGTATATAACAGAAAAATGCTGATCATGACAATAAAGAATACAGAGTTCTTACTCAAATGTGTTAATTTTCACCTTACAATTGGCAACGAAGTGACTGTAATTTGTTACACTGTTACCTCATACACTCTAACAGAACTTCTCAAGGGTTTCCCTTTGCAAATCTGTGCAAACAGCAGGCTAAATCTGTGTGCTTACAATGTCTCTAACGGAGTTCCACCAGCGGAACAAAATATATCCTATTCGGTTTGACGGGGAAAAAAATAATTGACGGACTTCCCAATCACAATACAAGCAGCTGACACGGACACCAGACGCTACGCGCGAACTGGCAGAATGAACTAAATAATTTTTCGCAATTTTATGTATTAGGTTTAGCGTGACAGTATCATTCTCTTTGAGCAGAAAACAGTGGATCTGTGCAACCTCCGCTTTACCTGTGTCAGCAAGTTTTCAGCACTGAAGAGATTACTGAGCTAACGTCCTACAAGCTCTCTTACGACTTGGAGAAATTTAGCCTACCTACCTAGGTTAATTCACACAATATAGTTTTCATCCAATTAATTCTGTTTAGTAACACCACGGTTACGGGATGTCAGCTAAACCTACATGTCTCATTGTGGCAAGTGCTGTTGCTCAAGGTAAGCGTTTTGCTATTTTGTACATCTGCGTTAACAGCTTTTTAACCCTAGCAAGCGCTAGTGAGTTTTATGAACTCTAGTCAAGTGCAATACAGTGTTATATACAGTAGGATATTTGCTAAACAATGCCCATAGCGTACAATGCAAACCTTTAGTTTTGTTAGAAATTTGCGGAGTTGTGTTATGTCCATTTTTTTCTTTCCACCAGGGGTGAATGCTCGCTCGTTTCATCAGGCCTTCACGCTTTGCAGCCCAGTATTTAACCTGCAAACTGCTACCCCTGGGGTGAGTCACACAGAACTCATTCTGTCAACGAACCCGCCAGATATAATCGTGCACTGCACGCATGGGGCACAGCTTGGTTCCTCTACAGCCCTTTCTATTTTTGTTTGGGAAACTTGGGTGAAAGAGTGTGCGTGTGTGCGTCATGAGGTCGTTGGGGTGGTGTCAGGCAGGTGTATATAACGTGTGCATGTATATGTCTGGTCTTAGCAGTAAGAGTAGCTCATCCATGTGTGTCTGTGGTCATTGTGTATCTTAGGGAAAGCCCATCGATTTTGCGAGCGTGGATGAGAGCACAGCGCGATGGGTGCAGGACTTCAGTTCGAAGCCTTATGCTACCCCAGCGAAGCTGGAATCCATAGACGGTGAGATTTCCATACAGCTGACAACAAAGCACTGCTACTGCCCGTGATGCGCCACAGCACAGCACAGCACAGCACTATCACTGCAGATAAGCATGCAACACTGATACAGAAGTTGTCTCAGTCTTCATGCAGTGCTTGTAATTTATGTGTGTGTGGGTGCGGGCACTGGTTACTAGGCTTTGTTGGTCCCAGAGCTTGGACTGACATGGTGTGTTTTGTTATGTGTGCGTGTGTGCAGGTGCTCGTTACCAGGCACTGTTGATTCCAGACTGCCCCGGAGCTCTGACTGATCTGGCCCACAGCGGTTCTCTGGCCCGGATCCTCAGTCATTTCACCTCCCAACAGAGTAACACACCACACACACACTCCTGCCCTTTCCTACTCACATGCAGTGTGCTCACAGCCTGGTTCTCTCATATATACTGATCTGCTGTGCATCTCAGTCTGGCCAAATTCATGTTGCCTCCAACTTTAGGTGGGCTTAACACACATAGATCAAAATGCCTCTGTAGGCATTGGATATGCCTACAATCAATGCATCTACAATGCCTCTATCCTGCTGGGGTAAACGGCAGTTTTTGACTGGTTCCCTATCTCAGGCAAACAGGAAGAATTGGAGATAGGCTACCTGGCCAGACTGAAATCCATAGCAGATCAGCATGTGTGAGAACCAGGCTGGTGTGCTTACTGAAAAGGAGTGGAAATCTGTAAGCCCCTTAGTACTTGTAATGTGTATTTTAAACATGATAATGACGTGGACATATTTCTGTCTGTGCTTGTCCAGAACCAGTGTGTGCCGTAGGGCAGGGGGTATCTGCCCTGTGCTGTGCAACTGAAGGCCAGCAGTGGCTGTTCAGCGGCTACAGCCTCACTGGGGTGAGTCACTACCTCTCCTTAACCACCAGAGGGCAGCAGCACACTGTATAGAGTTTCTGTGATTGGCTGTCTGTCAGATGCTTGGCTGAACACTGGACTGTTACTAGTAAACAGAAAACCTAATGTATGGTGTGATGGCCATATAAACCACTCAGTGTTAATGTCATCTCTTCTAGCCTTCTGTCTTTGAGCTCGTTCGCTCACCAGACTTTGCCAACCTGCCTCTCATCGTGGAAGACTTTGTGAAGGACAGTGGGGGCTCCTTTACCGGTAAGAGAGGCCCTGAAGGGTACAGGCAATTGCTTTTGTAGATCAGTTGTCTAGTTTGTCAAAGTCAAACACAGAGACCTTGATGAAAGAAATATTTTCAATTAACGGAAATTTTCGCATTATGTGATTATTGATTTTCAAACAAAGGGCTGTCCCATGTCTAAATTCAAGGCAATTACCAAAAAATTTAAAACCCTGGAGATGTGACTTCTTGTCCTTTTCATCCCATAATGATCACTCTCTCCTCACTCTGACTGGTTTCCACAGCGAGCCAGGAGGATGCTCTGCATGTAGTTCTGGACAGACACCTGGTGACGGGTCAGAATCTCCAGTCCACCACCATAGCCATCCACAACCTCATCCTACTGTGCAACAACGGGCGCTAATGCTAGCCTCCACGCTGCCTCAGCGCAGCGGATTCAGACCAGACCAATCGCACACTGACATGAGGACCAATTTTGGCACATTTGGACATTGTTCCACAGTATTCTAATCATAATCCTGCATTTGATGGGAATGAATCAGCATATTAAAATGCTGTTACTGGTTTTGTTATTTGTAAGTGAAAGTATTGCAAGACTGCTGATAATGTTTTATGAAAAGATATTTACAGTGTTGCATTTGTCATATTCAGAACACCCTGAAGACACAAGGTGCATAATGTGCACGTCCAAATCATGTAATCTTCTGACCATTCCATAGCCTATTAAGAAGGGAAAAAAAAATGTGCTCACTTCATCTTTACAGAAAAGCAGCAGGACCTAAGAGGCCTTACGGGTAAACTGTTAAGTTCTGGTCAGGTGTAAACGACAGACATTGAAGCATTTGGCCTAGCTGAGTCAGTGGTGTAAAACCACAAGGAAAGGTGTGATATGGACTTCCTCTTAGTCGACTCACAGGAAGTCATGTGATGACCAGCTTCCTTCTGCACTGGTAAAAATAGTATTGTGAAGGTCTTACCCTGGCACCAGTAACTTACATGTTATGTCTCCACTCCAGGGTCATCGCATTGTGTGTGTCTGCAGTCCATACACAAATACATGTGCCCTCTTTTCTTCTGATTACAGTATTACACTGTAGGTGACACATGACTTTTTATTTTATTAAAATGAACAAAAATGAACACAACCTGCCTGATGTGTTGACTTGTCTCCATGGTAACCACCAAAGATGAACATAAAACGGACACATAATTGAGCCAAGCTGTCCACAGTGGCCCAAAAGATAACTCTCCTCGAAGAGCAAAAGATGTGATGAGTGTGGGTTATTTCAGTCACTATAAACTCCAGCCTCAAAGGAAGAAGCCACCAGTGTGACCCAGCTGTGCGGTTATATTGCCATGCTCTGTAGGAATGACAATGACAACACTTGGGATCTTAAAAAGCCCTGATTTCTTAATGTCTTTCATGGAAGCCATCAAGCTGGTCTGCCCTAACTATTAGGGCACCGTGGTAATCCCTGAACAATCTCTCTCTCACACACAAAAACACACACACTCACTGCTGACTTGATCGAGTGTGCGTTTGGTCCCTGTGCCGTTGATCACAGAAGGTCATAGAAGTAGTCCAGGCCTTGGCCAAGCTCCCACATGGAGATGCCCGTGCCCAGTTCTGTGGCCAGCCTCACTCGGAGACTGATAGACTGAGGAGGGGAGGGTAGAGATGGAGAGGGAAAGGGGGGGAGAAACAAGAAGAAAGAAAACTGATGAGGCCAATCAGGATGATTTCACTGGTGAGAATAGGACCCCTACCTTTCTGCATCTCTACGAGTATTATATAGCCTGACAAACCACTCTACAACATCAAAATATACAGTCTGGTTACGATTGACACAGACCAGGCCCAATCCAAGGGGCAGAATCAGCAGTTCTTTTTCTCTGCCTCTGCACACAATAGGTAGCCTGACAAGCTACCGATTGAGAATGTCCAGCGACTCTATAGAGATAGAGCGATGTGATTGGTCCAACCAAACTACTACTACTGCTACTGAGGCCCTATGGCTCGGTTCTAGACGTACCTGCATCGCAAAACCATTTGCTACCGCTAGGGTATATCTAGATGGAGTACCATATACTCCACTTCTGACTTACATTCTCTCTTTACCCCAACAAGAGAAGTTAACTATAGTCTTGTTGAGAAAAAGAGTCAATGACTTAATCAGGCTAGCAAAGCCTAGTAACTCTGCTCAATATTGCATTTCGCTACAGTACTAGTCACGGAACTACAAAGGCTTTAGTTTGCTTGTAATAGATTATTTTTAATCTCTAATCCTACCCACCACAAAGTAAATGTATGCCTATGGAAAGTGTCCAGATTCTTTCCGGAGCAAAAAAATCTTGTCTACCAGGCTATCAATGACTACCCTGAAGTGCTTTTCTTACCTTCAGTGTTGGGTAGTAGACCACATGCTTTACCCCATTAGTGCTAAGAAAGAAAAACAAACAGCAGATTAGTCTCAATCTCTAGTCTCTATTTATCTCTCTCTCACATACACACACACACACCCACACACACACACACACACACACACCTCTTGTAGTTGAAGTAATGTTCGCCTGCCTGATCGTCCCACTGGATCTTAGGTCTTATTTCCCTTAGCAGCTCAATGTACCTGTTGAAACACACATTCAGAAGAATAATTCAAAGATGACTCACAACAGAAGTGTCAACAGACACCCTCTTCCTGTCACTGAGGTGTGAAAATGTAGCACTCAACTTGGTTATTGCAACTCGTGTATTACTAAACAACACTTCTACCTAGGGGAGAAAGTAGTTCTAACTGGTAGTATTGAATAGATAGAAGTGTGCGTATAACACGGAAAAGTTATCATATGTTACTTTATACTGTTAGTTGTAGAGCATCATTAAGGCCTTTTGTCTGAACCATTCCCACTATATGCTTTCTTTGCACCCCCATTGCCTTTCATCACTCCAGGATATGAGCCTATTGATTGTTATTATGTTCTTTTTTCATGGTAACATCTAAATAAGCCAATGAGTTTGTATTATTTAAAAGCCTAAGAAGCTAACAAATATCTATCAATGCACAGAGTAAGAACTAGCCCAAATGTGGCTTTTCATTTTTAAAAACTGTTGTACTGTCATGCACTGGAGACTGCACAAATTTCCTGTGTTTATAAACTGGATCACTCAGAAATGGCTAATTGTATAGGTGCTTTATACCAATGAATCTGTTATGTTCTCGTGCTTATATGCTTATTCTAATAGGCTATATGGTTTGCCATGTGTAAAGACGTGATAAGCTGTAGCACTGAGAAAAATGGGTGTCCATGGACGCAGAGCTGCAGAATGTAAATATTATTAAATCTGATGTCAATTCAAAGTTAATTTTCCTCAGAACCATTCATCACAGCAACTAGTGACTAACACCTTAGACTGTAAGCTTAGATTGTGCAGTTTAACGTGATATGCTGATGTTATCCGTATGTAAAGAATCCTGCGAGCAAATTAGCAGAGAAAAATATGAAATTCTATGCACTAGCCTGAACCGGCATTAGGTATGATGTTTTGGCTTTAGCCATCTTTGACAGACCTATTGACGTCTATATAGGACTATATTGGACAAAAGCCTTGATTTTTCTTGGCAGTAACACGCACTGTCTCTGACTCTTTTAGTGGTGCGGAGTACTGGACTGCACTGACTTACTTTCACCCCTGTTCCCACCCCTTGTGTGTTTGTGTGTGTGACTAACCGTCCCCCCAGAATCGGTTCTGCACCGCCCTGTGTGGAAAAGTCCAGTCCGTAGAGGTTTAAGCCCAGCAGAATCTTGTGTCTCCACTGGCTGCGGGGGTCTAGCTGCTGCACACAGTCCTGCATCCATGCCAGTGGTGCGCTGGGGCCCGGCCTGCCTCACAGGAAAAGGAGAAGAAGAAAAGAGAAAGGGGCGCTTTAGCAGGTAGAAAGAGAGAGAAAGAGAGAGAAAGAGAGAGATGACACATGTTTTGTGTGTCTCTCACCTGCCAGGGCTGGAGTAGTCATAAGTCATGAGGCTGAAGCCATCCACCACAGGGGCCAACTTCTCAAAATCTTCCCTACCAAACATGCCTGGCTGGCCTGACCTGATAAAAATACAGACACACACACACACACACACACTTCAAGTCAACATGTTATTAAGATAAATAATGACCATGGGCATTCCCATATGCACAGACCACACAGCGCAGTGTGCTCCATACTTAGGTGTAACGGTTGAGTTTGCCTCATTAAGTGTGAGTATACTTTATTTATACATGAGTGTTTACCCTGGGGCCACAGCGGGTGGGATGACCAACACACAGGTCATCTTTCCAGCCTTAAGAGCCTCACACAGGTGTGTGATCAGGTGCACCAGCTCTCTATGACACAAAACAAACACGTAACTATAAACACATGATGAACACACAAAATCCTAATTTAATCTGCTGAAGATGCCTCCTGGTTTTAATATTCTGTGAGTGAACGACTAAATAATGGTCAGCCTCTGTAAAATTCTTCAAACAAGCATAACCAATTCGTGAACAGTTCTAACAGAGATTGTTCTGAACGATCTTTGGCATAACCACACATACAGGCCCTGAGAGGCAAGTGGCCTTTGACTCTCCCCCCCAACTCCCAACAAAACCTACCTTTTTAAAGGTATTTCTATGCTGTATATAAATAGAATATTAAAAATCAATGTGTTGCAAACATTTTACAGAACTGTGCATGGTCAATGGTATGGAAGAAGTTGGGACATGCATTCCTCGATGAATGCTGAATAACAGCTAGAGGGTATAAGCTTTTAGAAGATATATAGTTTATGCTGTTTAGGCTGTAATCACATTAGGGTGTGGGCCAAAATATATCACTTGATTAACCTATATTCAATAGTAGGCTGTGTATTGTGCATGGTATAGAGGAAGATGGACAGGTCTCACTTATGGTATATCACATCCACAGGGGATGCTGTATGCTTTAAGAAAATATATAGTATAATTAAGTTGATTAATGCCCAAAATGTTTCAGTGTAATGTTTATTAAGATTCTCGTTCATCCAGGTCATGGTAGTCAAGGTGTTCAGTTATATGCAACTAGACTATCTTTTTGGAGCGTCGAAGATGTTTCACCTTTTATCTAAATTCACAAATTGACTTATGCTAATGATGTCAATGGGTGACTCATGTGACCCATTGTCACATGATGAGAGGTGTGGTCGACAGCTCATAGTTACACCCACAGTTCATAGATAAATCTCCTGGTCTTTCCATCACCAGGCAAGACCTGAAGAAGCCTTTTGGATGAAAGGTGAAACATCTTCCAAGCTCCAAAAAGAAGTCCAGTTGCATATAACTGAACACCTTGACTATCAATGTTATGGCTCACAAATATTCAATGTAGGTATATGTAAAATATGCATTTTTCGGTGACACATTTTGTGCAATTTTTATATTTAGCATAGCCAGACCCTTACTCACAAACACCCACACACATGCACAAACACACACACACACACACACACACACACACACACACACACACACACACACACACACACACACACACACACACACAGGACTCACTTTCTCTGGTTTCCTCCTTACACCCACACACAAACACACACACAAACACACGCACACACACAGGACTCACTTTCTCTGGTTTCCTCCTAGTTGGCTCCACAGCTCCAGAGTAAAGCCATCAAACTTTTCCGCCTGCAAAGTCAGACAACCATAAATGTTTACCATTCAGTAACATCATTCCTGTGCTTTCACAATATATGTCTCCCATCATTCATGTGCATACATACTTTGTGACATTAAACCTACTGTATGTTTTCACTGTGGCACATCATCCAACATTCACAATATTACTCTTTTTGTGAACAAAATTACAATAGGACATTTTAGCTGGCCGTGGCAACATAGCAAACATGCTTGTTGGGTGGCAAGAACAGTGTATTCACCAATGGGACTGAATAGCATCACTATTAAACTAACCCTTCATGTCGATTTAACCAAGATAAAAAACATTTTGCTATCATGATCTTGTTAACTGAGATGTATGTTCTAAAGGTCATTGCTATTTGCTAGATAATAGCTAGTCTACAATCGTCTGTTAACTAGCATTCATTAGGGCTAGCGATAAGATACTTCAGGGTGGAACAACACTACTGTTAACCAACACTCTAAACTCCCCTACATCACCTCTGTCACATAAAATGTCCATCTACAACACTACTTCCTATAGTTTCTGGTTGACAAACAACAAAACAATGTATAGCCTCTATTTCCGTACATGATGCTAATGAATGAATAACCACAAGAACCACATAGAACTCCTCAAACATCCTCAAACACCCACAGAAACACTGCAAGGGACAAGTAAATTGTTCTCTTCATAGGAACCCTTTACAGAGGAACCAAAAGGTTCTAACTTTATACACCAACAAGAACCTTTGATGCACAAACCAAAGGGTTTTGTCTTAAAACACCTACCATCACCATTTACACAGAACCAAAGCAGCCCTGTTCACACACCTACAGGAACCAAAGGGTTCCCAGACACTCACCTTTCCCACCTCTACCACCTCTCTGCCCAGTTCCTCAATCTCATCCTCACTGTCCAGCACACTCATGTAGTCCTGGTAGGACCAGCCATCAAACAGCAGCCGAGGCACTGGGAGAGAGGGAGGGAAGTAGGGAAAAAGAGGTGAAGGGAGGAAGGGGGGGAAGGAAAAAGAGGTGGAGGAAGGGAGTAATGGAAGGAGGGAGAGAAAGCAAGGAGGAGGGAGGGAGAGAGACAGTGTGAGTGAGAGGATGGTGGGTGGGAGAGCCAAACAGAGACACAGAAAGAAAACATATGAGTATAAGATCTGGAATTTGACCTCAGGTTTGGATGCTAGCTTTGTGTTACAGCCATACTCACATATTTTGTTCTTTTTGTTCGCTTTCCGAACGGCTTTAACCCAACCTGAAACCCACAGGCAAAACAAGTGAAAATAACAAGACATTTGCGGAAGCCAGTGAGAAAGTCAGCGTAAAGGCGCAATTGGTTGGAGAGTTAGAAGAACAGAGTACAAATCTTATGCAGAGTAGCAAATAGTAGTTGTGAAAAAGACTGTTGAAATAAGCAGACAACCTGAACAGACACAAAACATGTGACGTGGGCCTCTGTCTTAATGTTTGTTTGTATGTGTGGTATGTATGTGTGTGTGTGTGTGTGTGTGTGTGTGTGTGTACCAAAATTGTGGTCATATAGAGCAGTGATGTGGGCCTCTGTCTTAATGTTTGTGTGTGCTTGTGGGTGTGTGTACCAAAGTCATGGTCAAACAGTGCAGCGATGTGGGACGCTGTCTTAATGTGTGTGTGTGTGTGTATACCAGGATCATGGTCATGAAGGCCGGTGATGTGGAAGCTCTCAGGACCTCTGCGCCTAAGCTGAAGCCACACTGGCGATACAGACGTCAGCTTGGGACCAAAGGTCTTAGCAACATCGTAACCATGGGAATTCCACTGGGAGTTTGCGAGATACAGAGACAGAGAGAGAGACGGGACACATTAGGGTCTTCTTCAGGAACAAACACACACACACACACACACACACACACACACACACACACACACACACACACACACACACACACATCAGCTCCTCCATCAGCCATGTGCAGTACTGTACATTTTGTAAGCTGTTGCTGTATGTGATTATCCGCTCTTTACTTCTGACAGTTTTACTATGGGAGTGATATATGTCAGTATTCCATATCGTAGGGACCAGCCTGTTATCACGTCTCATTTTCATTTTGTCAAGATACAAGCCAACAACACCTTCTGTTACTTACTACCAACGCCATTTATTTTCTGTTTGCAAACTTTTGTGACTCAAGTAAGAAATAAGAAGTAAAGTGAGGAATTCCTGATCAGTGCGAGGAGTTAGCCTTGACCAGTGAGTTCAAAGTAAGCACAGACCCGATTCACAAAGTGACCGATCATGGTCCACAGGCTGAGTGTGTGTGTGTGTGAACTCACCGGGGTGATGTATCCTAGCACCGAGCCCTGAAACTGCCGCTTGGACACAGCCTGGGGACAGAACCTCCTCTCCTCTCTTACAATGTCTCTCCACTGAGGGTCGGTCACAATGAGACCTCGCTCCTGAACAGGTCGGTCAGCTACTGAAGTCTGAGAAACACATCCCATAAAAAGAGAGTTAGACAGACACAGACACACACAGACACACACAGACACACACACACACACACACACACATACATACATATACACACACACACAACACTGACAAATCCTGTTACCATCATGCAGTGATGAAACTCAAATGAAGTTTCATCAGTTGTTGGAAAACTAACCTCTGTGTCTTGAGGCTTCGATGCCTTTTTACCATCTGTTTTGGATAAAGTGCCACCGACCAGCGAGGAGGATGTGTAGAAGTACACAATTATTAACGTTAACACTGCTCTCATTTCAACTCCTGTTCAAAATAGACACGTAATGTCAACACGTCATGTCAGAAAAATGTCTTGCACATTTACACAAATCCCTCAGCTAGCATGCCAACAAGCGACAGGACAGGGTCAATCCCATTTTGAAACACTAATTACTGATACACAACGGCAGAATTGTGAGTTCATCTCCGGTGAAGGTGTAATGACTTTTAACCCTCTATGGTACGCATTATGATCCCAATGGCAAAAAAAATGTTTGTATGGTTTTTCCAGCTTTAAATGGACCCTTTTAACAAAATCAACATAGTTTTTAAAAAAATTATATTTTATTAAAGTTTTAGAATCTTGTTGCCTCAAGGCAACACTGTACCATCGTGGAAGAGAAAATGCTTTTTCATCTAATCACACATAAAATAAATCAGATATCCTCAAAACCTTTCTAATTCAACAAAAACACTTCAACAAAGATATTTATGTGGTGTATAAAATAAAATAAAGTTCATACTCCATAACAAAACATTTACAAAAATGAGCCGTTGCCTACAGGCAACATTGTACTATTAGGGAACAGTAAGCTATGTAGTGTTACAATTTGAACAAAACTGGAAAAACTACCTAATTAAGAGGCATTAAACATTAGAACATCTCACTGTCATCAGGTGGTAAAGCAACCTGTGCTTTATATGTCTTTGCCTTCCCATAAAAGAAATTCGTATTAATTTCCTGTATAAAAATATTTATTGTAGGTGAATCAAATATTAAACATATGCATTGAATTAATATATTAGCTGTTTATTCTTTAAAATTCCTTCAACTCCACTAATATCTTACATTTTTTTTACAGATATCATGAACTTCTAACTTTACTCATTATGGCAAACATGGTCAAAAATGATTCCATAATGGTACAGTGTTGCCTCAGGGCAACGTACAGTTTTTTGTTATTTACTAAACTATGTATGATTATACTTTCAGTAAAATTATTGAAAATACTTCTCTACTTATCAGTGAAGGAGGTTTAGATTTTTTGAAGAGGATTTGATTGATGAAATGTGGTGAAAAACACACTTTCAGAGAGAGGAAATGTGACGATCTGCAACATGGGTGCATGTGCTCAAAAAGGACTCAAAATCTCTACCTGTGGGGCATGTGACCACCAATCTGCCTCCCCATTGGCTTGTAAAGGGTTAGGGGTTTTTTAAAGGGGTATACACCACCCACAGGGGTGCCTCATTTTTTTATTACAAGGTGAAAAAGTCCATGTTGCCTCAAGGCAACACCATACCATAGAGGGTTAAATAGATAAACAAGACACTGCTCACAAGAAAGCTTCTGAAGAGACACTTCGACACAGCTTTCCGTGATGTGAAATGAACGAATAAATGATCGTCAAATGTGCTGTCTGTGTCGCTACTTTTGCAATCCCCTACGTTCAGGTATCCTTCAGAGAATGCATCAACCCTATGCAACATACAAGTTATTCACTCGCCGCAGGCTAGCTGCGCAAGTTAGCATCAAGTTGGCCATGAACGTGTGATATCATTAACGCATAACTCGAATAGGTTTGTACATTTATAGTTGCTACACTATAGTAAATTTTAACAACTTGCCTGATGTTGTCGTTCATGAGATATCTGCTGTAATGTACTGCACACTGTCTACAACAGTGATATCGCACCATTCCGGTCAGCACGCATTCAGTTCATGCAACTTACCAATCGTGGACAGCCACGTGACCAAAATGTCAAATTCGTCTTCCGGTGTGTCACACCAGCAGAATAAAAACAAAACGAGTTAGAAATTAGCTTTTTTTGGTCTTTTGATATGTATTGGTACATATTTTGGTTGGCTGGTTCTACTGAATTGTACCTTTTGTACCCATAGACTTGCTTTGTATGGTACACACTTTGTACAGCGCCACTGTATTCAGATTTTTTTCTAATAAAAAAAAGAGTTAGAAATTAGCCTACAGCCATTTTCACACAAATTAGACCCCCGCACACACCCAACAACAACAAAACATGTCAAAATGAATGAAGAAGTAAATCCACAGGCTGGGCAGGGCAGTGGTTCAGGGTCTGCAATCTTTTGCTTCCTCGTCTCAAACTTTTTTTTTTTTTACTTCTAGTTCTATAAGATAGGCTATAGGCTATTAGTATGTGCGAGTCGCAGTGAATTGATAGGCTATTGAACTACTCACACTTTGTAGTTGTTTGAATCATTAATAAGTATACCACTAGATGGTAGCCTAGTGTTGGGTGATTTTCTGTGTCTGGCGACAATGGATGGATGCCAATGAATGCAATGAGCATGATTATGTCGTTTCATCTGAATTAACTATCCAAGGCTGGCAATGGCATGGCATGTGTGGTATGAGCCATTAGCCAACTCCAAAACCCTCAAGATAATCATCCAGAGCAGCTCGTGTAGCCTACAACCTCTTGAGGGCGATCTTGAGATAGTCTTGAGGGTTTCTGAGTAGGCTTATGGAATAGGCTCATACCACACATGCCATGCCATTACCAGCCTTGGATAATTAATTCAGGTGAAACGACATAATTTCCCAAGGCTTTACCACTCTATTCTCATAATCCAACCCGACACACCAATTAAAAGTTTTGACAGACAAAACTGGTCATGAGCTGCCATGGTGAACAACAATGAATTCTGTAAATATTGCAGTAATCTTTTTTTTTCAACAAATTTTTTGTGGCCCATGTTAATATTCACAAAATACCCATTATTACAAATCAATGTACTCATTGATCACAGAGCGAAGTCATGAGCGAGCAGCCTGCAATCATTATAACATCCAATTGAGTGCAGGCATTTTAATAGGCATCCACTGGTGTCGCCCCATGGTTTGGAAAGGTCTAGATGAGATGGGTCTGGACTTCTAGGCTATCAGTAAAAATCTATATGAAGAGGTTAGTCAGAAGCGTAGCAGACTGGGACTATAAACAATACCCAGTCGAGTTTATAGAACTGTACGCTTATTGAACATTAACTGGAGAGACAGCCTACTTGATCATGGTTATGAAAGCAGACTTTTTTATTGCCTTGCTCTCGACTCCTCCAAGACTCGGTGCTGACTCAGTTTTGCTTACTCAAAGACTCTGTCTTGGCTACATTTAAAAACGGTCAGTCTCCACTCGGTCTTGACTCTCGACATAAGTGGTCTCGCCTTTATTACTATGTAAACAGGTAACTTGAGGTCATAAGAGGAGCCTGTTTCACACTGCATTGCAGCACCTCCATGTAGGCTACTGCACATCTGAAGAGAGGTATTAAAAAATAGCCTATACCTTTGGGCATTTGTCTTCATTTCACATTTAAAGGGAAGCACATTTTCTCTGAGAAAAAATAAATCCTCATGAAAAGATAAATATTTTTATTTATCAAAACAAATACGTCCAAAAACGCTGTCCAGCAGGCAAAATCTGCCCTCCAGCAGAGAGACACCATGTGCCAAATCCAGTGCAGACAGAGTGGCCCAGGGTTCAGCAACTGCAACTGTTCGGCAACAACGCTGCTGGAGCAAGGCAGTCGTGGCAGAACGGAGGAAGATGGTGGTAGTCGAAGTCCAGAGACAGGAGGAGAGGAGGAGAGTAGGTAAGCCAAGACAGAGCTAATGGATAAGGTGGGAAAGTGTGGAAAAGTGCATGATCACCTAGATGGATATATGGACTACATATGCTGTCTATGTAATACACTCCATTCAGGTCCAATTTACCCTTACCGTCATCGTTGAGAATCAAAATATTCCGTTCAGCACACAAACAAAATATGTGTATGCAATGTACAATGGGGCTATGAGCTCCTGATCCCTATGCTGATACACCATAAGTAAAGTATTATGCAGTGTCAGGCGAAATGCTCCCAGGTGCTTGAGTCCAAAAGAGTGCTTAGATGCAGGCTTTAGCACTTTTTTGGACTTAGGCACCTGGGAGAATTTTGCCCCAGCCAAGGACTTAAACATAAAGTCTGAACCTTTAACACATAAAATAATAGCAATAAATCTTATCTTGCAAGACCCCTTCTTGTACCATAAAATGTAGTGCTATCTCATAGTGAAAGAGAAAGTGTGTCACAGCCATAGGCACAGAGACAGGCTAATCTTTAATCATCGACATGACAACAATAAGACATCATATGCTTGATGATGTCTTGGTGTCTGGTGTTGAGTATCTTGATTAAAACATTCTTCCATCTTCGCATCTTTTTTGCCCATCACTATCAACTGGCTCAGGTGATAAACTGAAATAAAAATACTGGGTAAAGCACTCACCTGGGTAATGAGACACCACATTGAATTCACATCAGCACTGCACAAATCAGGACATCCTCCTTCAAAAGATCATCTGAATGCAACAAGACAGTGGTGAACAAAGAAGGTGAACAAAGTAGATTTGCCACTCGAAGCATTGTGAGGTCGGTGCAAACGCAAATGTGAACAAAAGCTCCGTTAGCATCCACAACAGGCATCCTCCTTCCCATCATTCTCCAGGCTATAAGTGTGGTCAGTGGCGAAGTGGAAGTGGAGAAGCCATTGGCCCAGTTCTTTCACAAGCTGTTTTATGGTAATAGAGCCCACACTGAGATGGTGTCTTCAGAGTCTCCAGACATATTTTTGTAGTGCGCTGAGTGTGTATACCTGTTGGGGTGAAATAGTTGGTCTTTGCACCTGTTGTTAAGCCTGCTGATGTGTAATGACACATATATAGGACATAGACATAGGCCTGTTATTGCACTTTCATACTTACTTTCAATACGTGCCAAATAGGGGTACTTTATATCTACTGATACTGACAGAGTCAGAGTCAGAGAGGGAGTCAGAATGATAAAACATCACTTTGCAGGTGCCAAGTAATGATGCAATGCTGAAGAAAGGCTGCCATCTTATCACAGACTTGATTGCCACCATGTTGCAAAAGTTGCTGAGAACAGACATTTTAACAACAACATTTTAACAACAACAACAACAGCAGCATTGGTTATAATGAAAGAAACAGTGTGTGTCAAATGTAATGCCAGCTAGCCTAGCTGTGTGTGTAGAGAGTGTTAGTAAACATCCCTCGCCCATGCCTCCTGAGCCTCCTAGTCATTTGACTGGGATCCTGGCTCCCGATCTGAAGTTGCTATGAGGTCACAGGTTCGAGCCAGGATGACCTTGGTTACAGTGGTGACGCGAACCTGGAGGGAGTGAAGTTTAGAAGGGTGGGTGTAAGGGATGCCAGCTGGCCTAACTGTGTGTTTAACGTTACGAAACTTCCCTCCTGATACCTCAAGAGTCTCCTTGCTAGTTGACTGGGATCCTGGGCTTTTTAGTCAACTGGCTAGGGCACTCTCCCAATCCGAGGTTTCTGTGAGGTCACAAGCAGGGGCGTCGCAGTGGAGTGAAAAGTGGAACTGACTTCGCAGCACCCCAAGTGAGTGTTTTCGGGTTAGATGGGTGTTCTATGTGTCCTGAAGGGACAGGAGTGGGACACAAATGATCTTTCCAGCTGTGTTCACAATGCACTGCAGGGCTTTTCTGTTGTAGTCAGTGCAGCTCCTGGCTAACACAGTGATGCAGCTGGTAAGGGATGATAGGTGAGGGGACTCTTGCTCCTTTGAGTTTTCAAAGGAAATAGAGGCACCGCTGTGTTTTCCTCACCAGTGATGCAGTGTTGATAGTCTAGGAGAGGTCCTCACTGATGTGTACCCCCAGGAATTTGGTGCTTACTCCTCCACACCAGCATCATTGATGGTCAGTGGTGAGTGTTGGGTGTGACCTCTCCGGAAATCTTTATGGTCTTGCTAACATTAAGCAGGAGGCTGCTGTCTCTGCACCATGTGGTCAGGAGATCTACCTCCTTCCTGAAGCTGGTCTCATTCTTGGTGATGAGACCCACCAGAGTTGTGTCACCAGCTTGAATACCTCTGCAAATGTTAGTCTGCAAGACCTGGGTAATTGGTGCGAGCACCTGGCTGGACTCGATTATACAAGTACATTTGTATGCTAGCAATGGATATCATTTATTATGACCACCACTAGTCCAGCTTCTTGAGACCCACGTACAACTTTAGTCACAGTTTTCACAGAATAACTCCAGAACCGTAGCACCACAACAAACTACATTTTAGTGGAAGATAGGTCTCAGTGTGCTGCATCCAACAGGCCCTCATCCTAACATGTGTAGCGTAGCGCCACCTATTAACACACAGAAAGCAAGATTTTAGAGCAAACACTGGGTCAAGATTTTGAAGCAAACACTGGATCTAGATTTTAGAGCAAACACTGGGTCACTTCAAACTCACTTGGCATAGAACTCCCATGAGCTCATATGTCCTAAGCTATCTTGGTCCCCAGGGCTGCTCATCTCCTGTGCCGGTGTCCTTGCACTGTAATGCTTTACAGTAGGGCGGTACATTTAGCGGTTGGAATCTAGTTGGAATGGAAAATTTTACTTCACCAAGAAGAACATAAATATGAGCTTATTTGCAGAGTGAAAGGCATAATTGTGTCCAAGTTTAAACAACAAATTTGTTTTTGGCTTGGGCGTTAGTCACTAATTCATTTGAGCATGATTGCTTTCATGTTCCACACTCAGCAGAGGTCAGAGGCAATATCTGAGATGTCATTATAGTGAACGATACCATGGCGTACAAACATCATGGCAGGAGACCCTACACCTCTCTTAAAGGAGAAATCCGGTGTGAATCAGTAAAGTTTCCTGTTGTTGTTACTGAGAGTTATCAGTAGGTATGAGAATGAGAAAACTTGGTGCAACATAGACTGAATTTGCAAAAAGACAAAATGGCAGCTAACACTAACTGATGGGGGCACAGTAAACTTTGTGTCATTTTCATTTTCCTGTGCCCCCATCAGTTCACAATAACATTGCTTTCAGTACAATAGTGTCATTTTGGGAGTCAGGATTATAAAACATCACCTAGTAGGTGCCATGTCATGATGCAATGCAGAGTAAAGGCTGGCATCTTATCACAGGCTTGATTGCCATCATGTTGTTAACCTGGTGAGAGGTATAACTTTTGACACCTGTATAACAACTGCAGCCTGGGTCATAATGAAAGACAGTCTGGGTCAAGAGCATTTGTATGTCAGCAATGGATTCCATTTACTGGAATAGGAAATTCTACCTCACTAAGGAGAACACAAATATGGGCTTATTTGCAGGGTGGGATGTACAGTATATTGTGTTGTGTTGTAAATGATTTATTTGCGACAGGATTAGTCATTTGAACACAATTGCTTTCACTTTCCACACTCCTCAGAGGTCAGTGTCAATGACTGATATCAGATATCATTAACAGTGAAAGACATAGAAAAACACATCATGGCAGCAGGTGTTGTTTAATGTAATGACATACTGTAATGCAAGAGCTTCCAGCCATTGAGACACTATGAATTCTGACAAATTTTAGATGAACTGATCCTGCTGTAATGATCTCTCTCTTCATCTCTCTTACACACATACACACACATACACTCTCTCTCTCTCTCATGCACACACACACACACACACATCCACACTCTCTCTCTCTTACACACACACAGACATACACTCTCTCTCTCTCTCATGCACACACACACACACACACACACACACACACACACACACACACACACACACACACGCACACAGACAGGAGAGTTTAATAGCAGATTGCACAGAAGAGCTCATCACAACTTCACAGGGAAAGAGAAGATAAAGACCTCTGGGAGAAGTCCAGTGTTTAAAAGGCAAGTGAACTGCAAACTGCATTTTAGTAACTTTCTGCTAAAACTATTTCACAGCCAGGAATATCAGCTGGAGTTGATGCCAAAAAACTTAGCAAGTTTTTCCTTTGTCAAAGTAAATATTCCATAATTTCCTGATTATGAGGTAATACATTGATTTGGCAGATTTCTTTACCTGAGGTTCATACATGGGGAGGCTACATTGGAATGCATTTCTTTTCTATTCTTAATTATTTTCATGGACATGCACATGGACATATGAAAGCATTTGCTGTTCATTTGGAGTATACTATACAGTCTCTTACGTTATATGTCTTTTATAGAAATTTCTATAGAAGTTTTTATGATGCACACAAGTGAATAGATGATGGCAAGGTGGAACTTGTAATTTTAAAACTGTGAGTTTTGACCTGATAAATGCACCAAAACCATAACATAAACTTTGGAGTACTTTGCAGTTCCTGCATTCCTTTCCTTTCCAATTATACATATTGCTGACCATAGACGTAGAAACATCATGTTGCTGTGTGACTGGTAACACAATACACACCATGTCTTTCAGGTGAAATTGGGCAACCATGTCTGAGATAAAGAAGCCCAGGTATTTACCTCAGTCTTTAAATATAATGATTTATAATGCCCTTATTCTTTACTTTAGAAATTCATATACAGGGTGTTCACATTATTACTGCAGGGTATTAATAGAGTATTAATAGAAATGATTACGTAACAGTATCAATTATATTGCATGGCCATTTTTTAAAACCTCCTTAGTGAGTCTAAAAAACACAGGAAAGATTCATGTTGGTCCATAAGCTCCTCGTCACTGTTTGTGGTGTTTGTCCTGCAGTGCTTCAGGGAGCAATGGTCCCCAGACCTCTGCTAGTTCGGGAAACATCAACGTGACCGCAAGCGAAGGGGGATATGTCAGTGCCAACACCCTCGCTGGCTGCATCGTCCAGGGCAATGTCATCATGGGTGGGGTGATTTACTGTTTTCAAGTTTTCTCACATGTAGTTTTCATCCATACAGAATTGTAGGGTACCACCTGCATATGAACCATTTAATCTAAAGATAAAATATACTTTTGATCCTCTGTAATTTTTACATGAAAAGACCTTCTATTATACTGTACATTACTTATCGTATGAGAAGATTAAGTGATCTTACTTATTAAGTGATCTTACTTATCCTTCAACTCGAGGTAATTATTACTTAATGAAATTGTTTGTATAACTGTTATCATAAGATCACTATTGCTGACCTTGCTCATTGCACTTACATGAACGTTTAACAGTGAGCCAAAAACTTTGTTGAGTTGGTGTCGGGCACGGTGCCAGGATTTTAGTTTTGAATGGCCAGACCAATCGTGGATGGGCCCAGCGATGTTTTAATGTAACGCAGTTAATGCATGAAAAAATAACGAGGCTCGGGATGTTTCCTCTGTGATTAAATATGGTTTATCGTGTATTTAGAGTCAATATTATGAAACACCTAGGCCACTTCATAACGTCCCTTGCGGATCGCGAGTGAGCACTTGTGCTGATTGTCATACGCAGTTGAAGCCCCCGCGTGATGATTTACTCATTGATACATAAGAAATTGTGTCTGTATCATTTTATCCTGTTTGTTCGTTAGGTCCCATCACATGACAACGTTTGTTGCTCTCGAGAACGTATTTCCGACTACAATGGGGTTCAGTGGGTTTCTTCCCAAGATTTTTTTTGGGAGGAGAAATTCTAAACACAACCCCAAATGTACTGGGCTATACCATGTAGCCTGTTCTACTGTTGGATACGCAACTTGATTCTGAACAACATACTCCAGTCATCCTGGCACAAACTGTATTCAAACATGGGCACAATTAATCTCGATCGCAATACATTTAGTAAAACATTGATTTCCGATCCTTTATCCCCTGCTTCTTTGCTACGGCAATCTAGCCAACACATAGATCTATCCAACCAATACAGCCCAGGCTGGACCCAAGTGGCGATTTTTTTGTCTGGATCGGTCAGCCCAAAATTACGCACGATAATGCGCACGGTATTATCAAGCTATGGGCGAGACTGCTTACTACACGGAATCGCAGGATGCTATGGAGGCCAGTATAAACGGAATATTAATATTACGCGTTAACATGACAATCTGCCTGATGTATCACAAATGTTGGCGCCGTCTGCATCATCCACTCACAATTAAGTGTTGTGGTGTAATAACATATTTTTTCTTTCTTGATTTAGTTAGGCATTCTCCTGTCTCACCCAAACGCTGACAATACATGTAGTTCCCATTTAAAAGGTGGGCAAAGGAAGTACTTTGTCTTATAATTGCGTTGCAGTGCAGGCTATTTCTGATATAACTCTTCGTTATTTTTAAAGGAACAATTTAAAAAATCGTTTACACTGTGCTCCGCTTTATTTCAAGCGGATCTTGCACTTGTTCATTCGTGCAAACAAATCTTGTCCATCACCAACTGTGCACATGCTACAGAAATCATAACCTTCCTAACTGAAGTATTATGCACTTTTCTGGTCATATCAATTCGATCAGCCGCAAGACCTTTCGAAATACAGTGCCAATACGCACAATCTATATTTACTGTAATGCTTTTTAGCTGTTGCAAAAACTGTATTTAGAACTAAAAGTTTAGGGTGGGTCTAGCCAAAAGTGGGTGGACTTCGGACCACCAGGCCCATCCATAACGCCTGTCTGGTTGGTGTTTTTACTTTTGGTTCTTTGTTCCAAGAATGAGATTCCTGGTCAGATGTTCACTTTTGCAAGTCATGGGTTTTCCAGTTTCAAGTTCAGTCAGTCTGAATCAGGTCATGAATCAAACAGATTTGGTATGAACGCCTCTCTCGCAGTGCCCAGGCTGTGCCACACTTCAAAGTAGTGCATGAAAAGGAAGAACTACCCAAAGTAGTTGACTGTGAATGTAAAAACCTGTTTACTAGTCTATCAAGTTCTTTATAAGACCTGTTCTGTTTCTTTGATTTTTAGGAACCGCGCTCAGTACTGCAGAGCCAGCTCCAGACAAAGGTAGCCTACTAACACACTGACATTCTTGTGGATATACATTTGGATGTGGATATACATTTGCATGTCATATACCTAACACTGTGGCCTAACCGCCTAAAAAAACAAAATCAGAAAATGCAATTATTTGGACAAACATACTTTAAACACTAGGCTATCAACAGTTGATGCGCTGCCACTTTTTCAACAGCAAGGAGCAGTGGAGTTCACAAAACACAATAGTGCATCAAAAAATTGTTAAGAGGAAAAAGGAAACACTTCTCTCGTCCTGCACACCAAAAGTGACAATGAAAGTTGTATTAGAGCTACAGCCAGGGAGCAACTTCATGAGTTTCAACAGTGCATGACTGAAAGAGGCAGAGAAGTGGATTACAGTATCAGAGTTAAGCATGTAGTAACGATGTGCTGAAGTAAACAATTTAATGTAAGATGACCAGACCTCTGAGATAAAAATCAGGGACATTTTCCTGAATTTTCCTTAGGAACCGGGTACATTCCAATTTCTACAGTCAATATCATTAAAATAAGTAATGTTTTAGCTTCAAAAAATGGAGACAAAGTGGGTTTTCTTGTTGTTTTCCACTAAAATCAGGGACTGTCCCCGGAAATCGGGGTTGTTGTTTGGTAACCCTAATTTAATGATGCAACAAGAGAGAAATCTCAGATAAGGCTTGCATTAGAAAAAATGTATGGGACATTTATAATCTGATGGTGTTGTACATGGTTTAGGTAATTAAAATCACAAAAAGCTAAGTGAATTCTGATTCTTTCATTGTTGTTTTTTTTTATATTCACTTTTGTCAGAGGAATTCCGAAAAGAGCTCAAGAGGTCTCTGCAGAGAAAGTATCAGTATGTCTGTAAAGATACTAACAGACAAGGAAAACTTCCTCTACTCAGTGATATTTACACAGACCAAGATGTCACCATATCTGCTGACGCAGAAACATCTGAAGAAACAATCAAATGTGCAGATATATTCAAGTCCAAAACAGACAAGGAGATCAGAACTGTGTTGACCAAAGGAATCACTGGAACAGGCAAGTCCGTGTCTGTGCAGAAGTTCATCCTTGACTGGGCAGAGGGAAAGTCCAATCAAGATGTGGATTTTGTTTTTCCAATTCCGTTTCGGGACTTGAACAACAAGAAGAAAAACACCAGTCTGCTTCAATTGCTTAAAGAATTTTTCCCCCAAATTCACAGCACATTTCTAAAATCAAAATGCAAGACAGTCATAATATTGGATGGGTTGAATGAGTATTGCTCTTCTCTTAACTTTAAAAGTGACGTCTTCTGTAACATAGAACAAGAGGCCTCTGTGAATGTGCTGTTGGTCAATCTCCTCAAGGGAAATCTTCTGGATGGAGCACTTCTCTGGGTCACCTCACGACCAGCGGCAGCCAGTCAGCTTCCACCTGAGACTGTCCATGTGGTGACAGAGCTGAAGGGCTTCAATGACCAACAAAAAGAAGAGTACTTCAGAAAAGTCCACAAAGGACATGCTGGGAAGGCTGAGGAGGTGATCTCATACATGACTAAGTCAAGTTCCCTCAGAGTCTTGTGTGACATCCCAGACTTCTGCCGGATTTTGTCCATTGTGCTGAAAGACACTGAAGTGACCTTCAGAAGCTGGACTGGGCTATTAGCACACTTTCTGTGTGAGCACATCCACCAGCAACAGGAGTCTGAAACAGGCACAGGAGAGAAGATGATTCTCAATTTGGGCAAGCTTGCATGGAAACTACTTGAAAAGGATGAAACAACTGACTTTGGTGTAAATGACCTGAAAGCCTGTGGCATTGATGCTCAAGAGCATGCCGTCTTCTCTGGGGTATGTACAGAGATCAGCCAGAGTGAGAGTGAAGCTGTGCGCTCAGATGATCGGAAGTTTTGTTTTTTTGATCGTAGCTTTCAACAGTTTCTCGCGGCTGTGTATGTCATCTTATCATTTGCATGCCACAAAAAAAATCCAGTTCAAGAAACAACTGCCGTGAAACGGATGGCAACGCCAACGCTGTTTGATGTCCATAAGTCTGCTCTGAGAAGAGCCGTAAAAACCAGGAGAGGACAATTTGACGTTTTGTGAAATTCCTCCTCGGTCTCTCTGAGGAGTCGAATCAGAAATTTGTCCAGAAATTTATAGATTGTATTGCAAAGTCACAGAGTACACCACTAAAATGGGAACAGGATATAAACAAAACAGTCAAACACATATCCAAGACTTTAAATGAAGAAAACGTTACTCCAGATCGGAGCTCGAAACTCTTAGAATTTCTCCACGAACTGAAGGACAAGTCTCTCCCGAAGAAAATCAAAGAGTACATCCACCGCAATGAATCAGAACATCTGAATCAGGACCTGATCATTTTACTACAGACAGATGAGGGTATTCAAGAGGAGTTTGAAATGAAGAGCTTCAAGAAAGTGGACACAGATGTGACAAAATTGATCCCGGTGGTAAAAATGTCCAATCGAGTAAAGTAAGTGGTTGTAAATTGTTGCTGTCAATAATACAGAGCAGGCAGAGGCTCCCTGTATCTGATACATCATTAGGACCAAAGTGGCTTAGATCTGAACTGCCCTATTAGCAACCTGATGAGAAGTCGTACCTTCATCGGCATATATATCATTTTAATGCTTTCACTTTCTGTTTCAGGCTTAATCGGTGTAACCTGACTCCGCAAAACTGTGACAAACTAGCAAAATCCCTCAAGACACCTTATGCCAATGTCACTCAGATGGAGCTGAGTGAGAATATGCTCAAAGATTCTCATATAAAATGCATATCCTCCATGTTGCAGGACAGGCACTGTAAAATTGAACGTATAAGGTAGGACTCAGCAACACTCAGCTACTTAATTTCTAAAAGCATGTTATTTTAATGGTCTGTATGTTTTAATGTTTCTATATTTGGGCAAATCCACAGGGAGTGGAACAGCAATATAGCCTAACAACAATAAAAATCCATGATATTTGTAAGATGTGGAAGATTATATGAAAATTGAGAACTTGCTGTATTCAACTATAGAGATTACATATGAAGAATAGTATTAGCACTTCACAAGCTGTAACAGATTTTGTAACTTGAAAGACCTTTAAAGAAAAGGTTATGCAATACCTCCACTCTGTAGCTTTGTCTCCTGTGGACTGACAACGGACTCCTGTGAGAGCCTAAGCCAAGCTCTGACAATGGAAAAGTCATGTCTCCGAGAACTTGACCTCAGCAACAATGACCTTGGTGACCAAGGAGTGTTCGCCCTCTTTGTGGCCCTGGGTGACCCTAAGTGTACACTAGAGACTCTGAAGTAAGACACACACATAGCATCCACAAAGTCCTAGTTTTGGATTGATGGATACTTGTTAAGGGATTTTGATTAAATTCACATAGTTCTCAAAGTTTCCTTAGTCTGTTATCTGAAATACCTGCCTCAAAATGTGCTTATTAACAGTTAAAATCTTCATATTTGTACCTGAAAATAGATGTGTTCTTTGTTTTCAGACTTGTCAGCTGTCAGCTCACAGCCAAAGCATGTGGTGAGCTCAGTTCAGGTCTAAAGTCACCTGATTCAAGACTGAAACATCTGGACTTGAGTTTCAATAACCTTCAGGACTCTGGCATTCAACAACTTTCTGCTAGCATCAGTAAACTTCAGACCCTGAAGTTAGTTGGATATTTTTGTTCTGAGGTCTAGTTTTTCCCTATTTGTTGTGAAGTTTACAAATATCCTTGGAGACAAATGATCTATCTATCTATCTATGTTAACTCTATAAACTATACACTGGTGTAGACATTACAAGACTTCTATAAGAGTTTAGTATAGCACCTCTGCAAAACTCATCTGAAGCAGAAACCTTGTAATTAAACATGTCTGCAGGCATAGTAATTAATTTATTAATCTTGATAAAATCATTGGCTAAGTTACCTAGCCATATTGCTTATCATGAGTCTTAAGAATAACTGTGCTTTTACTATGTAAAAAAATAGTCTAACACTGATTTCCTTTGACTGCAGACTAGTCACCTGCAGTCTTACTGAGGTAAGTGGCCAGTATATTGGAGTGCTGTTGCAGTCTCAAACCCTGAAAGAGTTGGATTTGACCAATAACAAACTGAAGGACTCTGGAGTTGAACAGTTCTTTTCCAAGGGCTTGGCAAGTCCAGACTGCGCACTGGAGAAGTTAATGTAAGTTATTACATGTCTAATGGAAGCACAATCGTCTGAATCTAGTCTAAAACAGCAACAGATATAATATTGTATAGGTCTATATACTTCTTCGTGGAAGGGTGGAAATGGCCTGTATGAGAGACATAATGTCCACTGTAATGGCAAAACCTATAATGGGGAAAAAACAAGAGCAATCTTTTAAAATAATGTGTGACAGAATAATCTAAATGACAAAATTGATTTAATCAGATAGGGCAGTGAAGATCAACATGAAGTGAGTGAGAGAGGAAGAGAGCAATGGGATGGGATCAGTAGCTTTTGGTCAGTTTTGAACCAAGGTTCCTGTGAGCAATTGGATCCAAATGTAGTGTGTGTGCTACAGTCACTTGTGCCTGACATCACTCCCCCATTGCTGTGTTTGGTTTGAGAAGATACCTGTATAAGCTTGTATTCTTGCACCATTGCCTTGTTTGAATAGTATGAAGACTGGAATTTTCTTAGCTCTGCATGTTGAAATAATATGTTGATTTATTACACATTTTTTTTGTATCTGGTAAACAAACTTTAACTCCCCATGCAGATTGAAGAGATGTGGGATAACACTACAGGACCAGAGTTGCAGTAAAGCTGTGTCCATGGCCACTAAGTCTGAAAACTGTCACCTGAGAGAGTTAGACCTAAGTTACAACCATCTGCAGGACTCTGGAGCTCAAGCTCTCCTTGCGGCTGTTGTGAATGCACCCAGCAAGATTGAGAAACTGAGGTAAGGATATGGCCAGTAGAAGGCGATGTTCAGTCACACCCCTTGCTGCCAAAATGAACATCTAACTTCATACTTAAATTATGTACAAACTGTAAATTACACACTACTAGGGCGGTGCCCACAAACAATGTATTCCAGGAAACTGGTAGAACAGGTAGATGTGTGCAGGTAGGTCCATGTGAAATCTGTATATTGTTTATGTGAGACATCTTGAATGGAAGTCTAAGGGGTGAATTTGTTAGCGAAATGTAGAAAGGGCTTCTCTCTGCACGCTGATTCCCTACTGCACCGGGAGTATCTGAGAGGGGGAGTGGCTACAGCGATTAGAGCGGCAGAAGATTACTCCACTTTATTTAATGATTAATGATATCTTTAGTATTTTTTGTCCAAAAACCACCAGGCTTGGCACTGCACTCACGTATGCCATTAGCAAGACCCACGCCAGTTTGAGGTCAGTCAGATGAGTGGTTCGAGAGTTATGCGTGGAACAGACAGAGTGACAGAATGACAGAGTGACACACAGACAGACGTCCCTTGCATTTATTGATAGGTGGTCTGATAGCAGAGCGATTGTATGAAATTACAGATGTAGCATCACGTCTGTACATTTCTCTCTCCATCTGAAATATATACATTTTAGCCTATCGCTGTCTCCCTCCTTCATCTTTCTCATTCCCTCTCCTTGTTTCTCCCTTTCCATCTTTCTCATTCCCGCTTCATACCCTGTCTCCACAGTCTGGAATGTTGCGGACTGACAGAAAAGACCTGTGAGTTCCTCTGCTCTGAGCTGGACAAAGAACGCCTGACGACCTCCTGTCTACGAGAGATCAACCTAAGTGACAATGTCCTGAAGGCTGTTGGATTGAGCAGACTCTGCAATGTGCTAAAGGAAACGGTTTGCACATGGAGGAAACTCTGGTAGGTGTCAAGTGACTGTAAACGGCCCATTTACAACCTCTTCAAAATTTACCCTACATCTAAGAATGTTCTTGGAATAGCAACAGAGGAGACGTTATCCCTACGCACCAGACACTTTATAATAAAATAATAATGATAATGATAATACATTTTATTTATTATGCCCTTTTCATCAGGTAAAAAAAAAAGAAAAAAAAAGGAGAAAATGGGTGAAAAATTGTCCAGATGTCCACTGAAATGGACCAACACAGGACACAGGGCACAGGAAACTTTATTTCAATTTAGTTTTCCTGTGCCCCATCATTTAATATTAGTTGCCATTTCATTATGTTGAACCATATTCTCTTGTTCTTATACCTACTGACATCACTCTGCAACATAAAACAACAGGATTACTGATTGATTCACACCAGATTTCTCCTTTAAACAATGCAAGCAAATGCAAAACACTGTGTGCATGTCACTAAACCGAAAGTGTTTAATGGAAAACCCACATAGCACTTAAGGAATATCAGGGGAGTCTGTATTTTTTTAACAATGGAGCCTCCCCTTCAGCCACTGACTTTTTTTGTAACTAACAAAAATGTCCTAAATCTCACCAGTGTGGACTTCTTGCCAAACTAAAGAAAAGGAACTAGCAATACTCATTTTTGAAGGGTTATGTTGACTAACTGGGTAATAAATGCGTTCAGTTTCACTCTCGTTTTACATCAGGATGTCACTGTCATCCTGCATATGCTGTAAATGCACAAAAAAGCTGCAGTGGGAGCCGAGAGAGCCTTCATACACCCCATAATGAGCCATTTAACCATATGATGACAAAGCTGGTAAATTAACCTAAAAACAGCATAAAATGTTTCCTGGTATTCCTTTAAAGTCTCCAGCTGAAGATTGACACGGTGGCATGTCAGAAGGGAGAACTTTTCCTTAGTCCTCACAGCTTGATCAAGATGGTCTATGCAACAGCAAATGGTCATATTGGTTAATGGTTGATCAGTGATAATGCATTCACTACATATTACGATAACTCTCACAGTTTTTTGCTATGACAGCTTATAACTTTGTGACAGACGCAACCAAAGAAAAAAAAAATCAAATCAGACATCAAGATCTAGGCAGGAGAAGGTCTTTTCTGTAACAAGCTCTCAAGCTTATGACAAAAGAGTTCACAGGTTAGATACCAACCTGAACTGAGGTAGATGTTTGCCGTTCCTGTCAGAGAATCCTGCTCAAGAATGACTCTTGCAAAACACCACAGCCCTAGACTCGGTGTGGTTATGCAACAAACAGCTGCTAAATGTCCATTTCAATGCAGCCATGTTGTTGATTGTGGATGAAATAATGGGAGCAATTTAACTTCTCCATGTTTGGGGTTTGTTGGCAGCTTGTCACTCTGTAGCATTGAAGCAGATGGATTTAGGCAGCTGGCCAATGCCTTGAGAAAAAACCCGTTCCACATGGAATATCTGGACCTGAGGTTCAACCACCCTGGAGAAAATGGAGAGAAAATGTTTCAGTCCTTGGTGGAAGACTCCAACAATGCACTTAAGGAGATAAGGTTAGACATAATTAGCTACAGGAGATTCATCACTTTCTGCAATAATTTCAATTTTCATCTTGTAAATATTTCGAGAACACTTTCTGTGAACCTAGTATTTCTTAAACATTATACATTCATAAAGGGTTGTAATGCATTCATAAAGCCTAATAACTAATGACATTTGTGTTCATACCTGCTTATACATTCTAATAACTATGCATAAGACATTATAATGTTATCATATAAGCCTTTACAACTTGAAGTGTCATCAAGTGTTATAAAACTTCAATTTGTTAATTGTCTTTTCATATGTCCAATTCCTAGTCCTAAATTAGGGAAGTTACTGTATAAGGTTTTGTGACACCTCAAGTCTTATATGATAACATTATAATGCCTTATGAGTACAGTCATGAGACTGTATAATCAATTATGAATACTAATGTCATTAGTTATAAAGCGCTATGAATGTGTTATAATCCTGTTTATAATGATTGATTAATGGATTGATGAAAGGTTCATAGAGAGTGTTACCAATATTTCTACATGCTTTTGTAAATATTTCCATACGGTTGTACTTTGTTCATCTGCAGGATGGAACATGGTGGAGAGTTTCGTTTGAGAAAAGGAGAAGACAGATGTATGTTAAAATTCCACTTTTTACAGAGAAAATCGGATTACTTTATCAACATGTCTCTAGATCACTATGGGTATTGTTGTGTAGTAGAGTCTCTAGATCACTATGGGTATTGTTGCGTAGTAGAGTCTCTAGATCACTATGGGTACTGTTGCGTAGTAGAGTCTCTAGATCACTATGGGTATTGTTGCGTAGTAGAGTCTCTAGATCACTATGGGTATTGTTGCGTAGTAGAGTCTCTAGATCACTATGGGTACTGTTGCGTAGTAGAGTCTCTAGATCACTATGGGTATTGTTGCGTAGTAGAGTCTTTTCCCAAAGCAACGTAGATTATAATAACAACCAACAACAGCAACAAACAAATACACTAACATAATAAGCATCAATTAGTAAAACAGCCAATTAGAAAAGAAAACAAACTTAACAGCTTAAATAAATGAAAGAATGAATGAGTAAATGAATGAATGATGGACTAAATAGCTAGATCCTAAATCTATGATGGGATTCTAACCGCCTCAGCTCTGTTTGTGTTTCCAGATGAGTGTACACTTACCCTGGATGAAGACACTGCCCATCAGCGGCTTTTCCTGACAGACAGAAAGATAAGGTGGGGGGAATGGGAAGTACCAGCCCCACAGCTTAGTGACCGATTCGACTGCCGCACACAAGTGCTGTGCAAGGAGACACTGACAGGCCGCTGCTACTGGGAGGTGAAGTGGAGTGGCCTGGTCTCCATTGGTGTTGCCTATGCCGGGATGGCCAGGAAGGGTGACGGCCCCAACTGCACCCTGGGCCGCAACCGTCACTCCTGGTGCCTGGACTGCAGCGATTATAAGTACACCGCCTTCCACGACAGCAAAGAGACAGCAGTACCACAGCCACCCTCTAGGTGTCACCGTGTGGGTGTGTATCTGGACTCGCTGGGCGGCATCCTGGCCTTTTTCAAAATCAAGACCGACGGAAAGCAACGCCAATTCGCCCTCCTCCACCACTTCAAGCATGACTTCTGTCTGCCTCTTTATGCCGCCTTCAGAGTCTGGTGTGACTCCTCTGTGTATATCTGTGGCCAGATGTCAGACAAAAAACTAGCATAAATGCTCAAACACAAAAAGTATGAGCCTAGTTTTCAAGGTTGTGCTTAGTGTAAGCAATAAAAAAACCCTACCACAGATCTAATGTTTTTGCATTTCTAAGTGATAGGAGTATTATATCGTTGTGTTGACAGTTCATTTGTTAATATTTCTTTAATATACCAACTCTTCTGATAGGTTGACGTTACCTGAGGTGTAACTCAGTGACGATCTTGTTGATATATAACATTTGTGGGTGTTGTAGAAATAATTTGCATAAAATATCTAAGTAAATTGTTTTACATGGTAGCTAGATTTTGTCAGTCTTTCCTTCAGTGATGATTGTATTTACATTACTATTGGCTGTTAAGTGGTTAATTATTCTAGTGTTGGATCACAAATTCATAATTCATCTTGCTACATAAGTTAACTGATGCCTAAAAATGCTTGTATTTTACTTAATGATAACCCATTTTTCTCCTTTTATGCCTCGGATTGAAAAAAACTAATTATCTAGTACATTTGTACACGATTTGTCTTTTTAAACAGCATCCACAATAAATGAGCTCTGATAAAGATATTAATTCTAATAACGAGTTTTCTCCATAATCTGTCAAATGAAATTATATTAGTCAAATATGAGAGAACAGTGAAGGATACACACACCCAGAGCGCTCTCTCTCTCTCTATCATTGTGTGTGTGTGTGTGTGTGTGTGTGTATGTGTGAGAGAGAGAAAGAGATGGTGGCAGATGTTATGGGGGAGTTAGTCATATTGCTAATGTTTTGGAGCATAGATGTCTTATCTCTGAAAGCCTTTGTTTTGTAAACAGGCAGCATGAAGGACGCCTTATCAGCCCCCTAAAAGGTCACTGGGGACAGGTTGTAGATGCATTCAGTGGTCTGGCATAGCTGTATGACCGTAATGCAGTACACCATATCATTTCAGACAGTTTCCCGAAATGTATTAGGTACAGGTACTAATGTCTGGCACTTACAGCTACAGTATGCCTGATGAGTGAGTGCTGTAATGTTTCACATTGTCTATGTATGTGTTTCTAACTCAAATTGCACTTTGTGTGCATGTAAAGTTAAATAGTCTAGATCAAACATTTGTATATCACTTTTCACAAACAAAGGATCACATGGAAAGTAAACAGAGTATAGAGAGCAACAGTCCGCCACATAATACAGAATGAAACATGTAATACACAGTAGACACATGTTAGAGTGTAATCGGATGAACTGTGAACTCACTGAAACAAACCTGAGTGATCCACAGGCAAGAGACAAAAAGCCTCAAACGCAGTCACCATAGGTTTTACCTAATTGGTTTTGGTTGTTGGATCTGAGTGGGTGTGTGTATGTGTGTGTGTGCAAATATGTGTGTGTGTGTGTGTGTGTGTGTGCATAGGTGTGTGTGTGTGTGTGTGTGTGTGTGTGTGTGTGTGTGTGTGTGTGTGTTTAACTCCTTTTGTCTGTAATGTTGTTTGTTTGCACACCCGACAGGTGCTGCGCACTAGAGTAAACACCTGTGTGTCTGTCAGGCTCTATACCTGTAGGTTCTGTTTGAGAGGCTCATTCTCACCTCTGTCTAAGTTTCACATTTCACATACACACACACACACACACACGCACACACACACACACACACACACTGAACCAGGAACAGTACAGACTGATTGTGGCCAGCATTTGGGATTCTCTTACGTGCCATACAGAGATAAGGCCAGAGAGAGATAGAAAGAGCGAGAGTGAGGAAAAGAAAATAAAAAGAGAGAGACCAGAGAGAAAAACAACAAAACTGAATTCACAGCCCTTCAAGTAAACACTGTGTTTGCAGGGTGGACAACAGCACTATGGACAGGAGGAACTGGTTTATGTTTTCCACCCTCTTCCTTCAGGTAAAGCAGCATTTGGTTATAGAGGGTAACTTTGAAGTCTGAGCTGTTGGTTGGCAATTACTATCGTACTGTTTAAAATTAATGTTCAAAAATATAAGGTTGTTATTCCTGTTTATGAATTACTACTGCTGCTACCATTAACGTCCTAAAACTATAACTACTACTACTACAATTGATTGATTGATGATGATGATGATGATGATGATGATGATGATGATGATGATGATGATGATGATGATGATGGTGGTGTGTGTGTGTGTGTGTGTGTATATATGCCTGCATGTGTGAAATTATAATTTATAGCAGGGCAATAACTTAATAACGTGGACGCATGTAAATCACATGTTTTACTTTTAAGTAGGATTACTTTTCCATCTGTAATATTTAGTGATATTCATATGGTCTTTTCCTATTGCAATTGTCATTAATTTGAGGTTTTCTTCAGTTTAAAATTTTGGTTTGACACTTGTTACAGAGTGCAGAGTTTACTTTTACAAGCCATGCATTACAAATTTGGAAGATACTTAGATATGCTATTCAAACGTTACACTTACTTGGAAACATATATTTACACAGACAAATAAACATTATGCAGTTGAGATAAAGGTTGTTGCTGGCTGTAGCTGAAAAGGCATCCATTCATGTATGCAAAGTTGGTCATAATTGCTTTGAGATATGCAGGCTCAGTTTAATGTTTGACATAGAGTCTTTTTGTTAGATCCCATGTTGCTGTTTTATGTACTGAAGTAGCTGCAAGTTTCCTGGTAAAGCACATTTGCTATGGCAGTTTGGGTCTTTTTTTGGGGTGACTCACTTTTGTTTTAGGGCCATGTAGTGCATTTTGCATACAAGTACAGTAGGTGTGCTTAGGCGTGTGTCTGTAAGTCACACAGTGTGAATAGTAGAAAAGAAATAAAGAAAAAGAATGCTACTGTTTATATAGCTATATAAAAAACGCTAATAGAGAGTTGTTTGTTCTAGCATTACTGCTAACATGCTAAGATTAGACTAGAAATCATACCACTTTCTTGTGTCCATGTTTACAGTAAACACAGGCACTGGCCAGGTTTGTTTTCTCATGAGTTGTCCCAATACTGCTCTTATTACACGAAGTGCATCATATTTTAAAGGCCTACGTGTTGCATTTAGCACACAAATTATTTGTGCAAACTCACACACAACCATCTTTCTGCACAGATTATTTATTATTATCTTATATATTATCTGATATTCATAATGTCAGCATTGCATTGACTGTAATAGAGGACTAAGCTGTTGTAAATGCCTTTGAAATCTTCATGAGATGAACGCTGGTAAAACCTGAGCTTTGGGAGAAATGGATTGCAGTGGCTTTGTGCCTGGAGCCCAGGCTTGGGTTTGTTGCTGTGAGGGGATGGTGAGCAAGTGGTCGGTCTGGGGGTTTCACTTGCCTTTTTCCACGGACATTTAGGATGTTTCATCAATGTTTTCGTTGAAGACGTGAAGTGTGGCCGTTTGGTCGTGCTGCTGGGTTGCATGTAGCCTGGTGCACCAAGTTCTTTCACATTGTCTCACTTTGTGCAAAGTGTCTGGAATCGCTCAGTTAGTTTTTGTCCTCGTGAGCAGACACTTTCTGTGAACTTTGGACATGCCAGAGCCAAAATACTGTTGGAGGAAACCTAAGTTAATGGAGAGATCCCTGACTGTGCTGTAGCAAAATGTGATATTGAGTGAAAGCACAAGGCGGTGTTAGCCTGGTTGCATGTAGATCTAACCACATTTGGTAATCGGTTGGTGCAGAGAACCAGATGCTCTGTGTGTGTGTGTGTGTGGGGGGGGGGGGGGGGGGTACTTTGACTGCAAATGTAACTTTATTATTGATTAATTATTATTATTATTATTATTATTATTTAAAACCTACTTTGCAACTGCTTTCTTTAGGTCTTTGGCCAGTGTGAGTGCGGAGAAAATCTGTCATTACAGACAGCAGAGGCCACAAACACACAGACCTACAAAGGCTATGATGACAGACAGGTGTGGAGAATTACAGTCAAGTGTGTGTGTGTGTGTGTGAAAGAGAGAGAGAGAGAGAGAGAGAGAAAGAGGGTAAGATTGATCTCAGCCTCATTTGATTTGACTTTCATTCTAAATCTGATATTTTCCTCACCAGCTGAACGGAATAAACCAGAACACTCCCAGTTTTCCGAACTTGGAATTTCCGGCATTTCAAAGAGGCTTGGTCAGGAGGCGGAGAGACTGGGTGATTCCACCAATCAGCCTTTCCGAAAATGACAAAGGTCCTTTCCCTAAGTCTGTGGTGCAGGTAACACCCAAAGAAAGGATGAATAAATAGTGAATGAATGAATGAACAGTTAGAAGGATGAATTGAAAGATGAATTACTGTGTTTACTGTGTGGATGGACAGATGAATGGAAAAGTGAGTCAATGCATAAATGAGTTAATAGGAAATTGAAGACTGAATGAAACTGAGTGCTGAAAAAAGGAATTAATTTCACATTGTGGTACAAGGGATTGGGATAATTCAACGACTGTTTACACAAGCTCTTGGGGATATATGACTTATGTGTCAGACAGCCAGCTACTCGGAATTCAGACTGTCTTTATTATACTTAAAACCTGTAGTTTTCTGCACTCTGCATGCCTACAGCAGTGAGTCTGGGCTGATCTGGTTCTGTCCCCAGGTAGATCAGGTTCAGCTTTCCCTATGAAGTGGCCATCACTTACCCTGACTGACTGACTGACTGACTGAATGAATGAATGAATGCATCTGGTTGTGTCCCCTGGCAGATCAGGTCCAGCTTTGCCCGTGAAGTGGCTATTAATTACAGGCTAGCGGGACCTGGAGCAGACCAGCCTCCTGAGGGACTCTTCACAATCGAAAAGCGCTCCGGCATGCTATTCGTCACCAAGTCCCTCGACAGGGAGAAAACAAAGGAGTACAAGGTGCAGTACCATCTCATACCCTGTGGGGGGCATCAGAGACACAATCCTCACACCTTACACTGGGCCATATTACATGCCTTACCTGGCCACAACATCATAATTTTCTGCCTATAGCTACATATAAATTACATGTACTGGAAAACATTCAGTTTTATTCTGTGATCATGCTCAAAGGCAACGCCAATGCAGATACCTTTACAGTCAGTTCCACACAGTGATATCAGGGTGTAACTGTAACTCAGGCAAACCTCCAAATTGGCAAAACTGTGTGTCTAAATGCTTACCTGTGCGTGTGTACTTTGTGTGAGTGTGTGTGTGTGTGCATTTAGCTCACAGTTCACGCCACAGTGGTGGGTACTGAAGTAGATCGCCCTGCAGAAACACCCATAGACATCACCATCAAAGTGCTCGACCAGAATGACAATCGTCCCACCTGCACACAGGATCTTTTCCGGGCCAATGTGAGTGAAGTTGCCCCTTTAGGTAAGAAAGAGATTTATCACTAATTACTGCTACCTACATCTTTATAGGTGCATGTAGTAGGTCAGGAATAGTGTGAGGATGGATAGTAGACACACATTGAAGTGGACAACTGATTCTTTATCAGACTCTCTAAAACCTTCCCAAACAACATTCATTTCCTAAGTATGTTTTCAGTAATGTCATAGTTGAAGTGTACAAATCCATCACAATGTTTTTATTATAGGCATATAATCATTGCTACTGTACAATACTGTGTACAGTCTAGTATACTATACTAGATATATACTAGTCTGTTGTTGCTAATGCCTAATAATAGTATTAATAATAATATCCTGGGGTGTACTCACCCTGTTTGCAGGTGAGCCTGTGCTGAAGATAAGGGCAGAGGATCTTGATGATCCGGAGACAGGGAACGCCATAGTGAGGTACCGGATCATCAGGCAAATTCTGCCCCAGCCCAACGCTGAGATGTTCTCCATCAATGAAGTCAGTGGGCTCATTAGTGTGGCCTCTGTTGGGCTCGACAGGGAGGTGAGCACACCTACGAGCATGTGCACTCACCCACAGAAACATATCACAGCAATTTCACAAATATAAGCTGTACCATGTATAAGCCTCAGGTCAGTGCTTTATTCAAACTAAACCATGCATTGACCTCACTTATATATTAACCTCAGTTTATTACATATTACTTGATTCAGAAGCAAATCATGATTTCATGACAAAGTAGAAATACATTCCCATTAATAGCCCTCATTCATGGATTAACTTCACAGATAATTCAATTTTCAAAATCAATGTATAAATCTTAGTTTATAATCAGGAAATTACCGTACAGCTCACATACAAACATGCACGCGTGAGCAGTACCACATGCACACACACATAAACTCATCTGTGACGCTGAGCAGATAAACAACTATACATGCACTGACACACACACACACACACACACACACACACACACACATATGTATATACAAACAGATGATGCACAAGATGAACTGTTATATTGTGTACTGTTTGTACTGTATTTCACTTGTTTGTGTTAAACTGCACACTTTACTGGTGTATATTGTGTAAAGGCAAACACGCTTGCCTCTGGTCCTCCTCAGACTCACCGGGGCTACGAGCTGATTGTAGAGGCAGCTGATATGGAAGGTCAAGGGTTAAAGTCTACCTGCACTGCTACCATCTCCATCACTGACAGCAATGACCATGCTCCCAAGTTCAGTCATACCACTGTGAGTGTACTAACACACACACACACACACACACACACACACACGCCATCTCCATCACTGACAGCAATGACCATGCTCCCAAGTTCAGTCATACCACTGTGAGTGTACTAACACACACACACACACACACACACACACACACACACACACGCCATCTCAATCACTGACAGCAATGACCACGCTCCTAACTTCAGTCACATCACTGTCAGTACACACACACACACACACACACACACAAATGCCATCTCCATCACTGACAGGAATAACCACACCTCCAAGTTCAGTCATACTACTGTCAGTAAACACACACACACATCATGATGCACAATGCAGTTGCTGGTAGCACACTGTTTACACATGCAGTTAGTCAAGTCCAGTTCCAGTGAAAAACACTGCTAGAGGCCACATGCAATATAGATCACCTGAGTCTCTTGTCCTGTCCACCTGTCCATGCAGTGTGTTTGTTTTTGTGAGTAGGTGTACTGTGTGTGTGTGTGTGTGTGTGTGTGTGTGATTTATGAGTGTGTTGTATGCCCTATAGGATACCTGATCCATAAAGATGACTTTTTACCGAGAATAAAATGAGAGTAACCAAACCTACTAGCTGTGTCTGGTCCGACTGAGTTAGTTATGAGCACAAACAAAAAGCTGGCTTTTTTTATTGCATAGAACTGATCGACCAAGATAATATCAAACTACTCCAGCCACTACTGAACGCCACAACTACTGTTGATTACTTCAGACCACCCGTGACTGTTGTCATGTAGGTTCCATTGTATTACTGCAAATAATGAAATGAATCAGGAGGTCTGTTCCAAGACTAAGCGAAAACCCTCAGTACATTTACATGCACAGCTAGTAGAGCTATGACAGTAGCTTGATTTAGGGTTCAAGCGGACGACTGTCCTTGTCTGAGTTTGCATGCACGGGAGTGGAATCAATTTGTTGACCTAAACTATGTCCAACTCCACTACGACATGTGTTTATATGTCCCCTTTCATATAGTCTGAGCGGGATGTTAGTGTGTGTGGTTTATAAGTATACTGTATCCATAAGGAAAAAGTTTGTGTGTGTGTGTATGTATCTGTGTGCACACAGTACACAGGTTCTATACAGGAGAATATTGAGGGTGGTGTTGTGGTGAGGCTTCCTGTGACAGATCTGGACGAGCCTCTGAGCCCATCCTCGGCCACCACTTACACAATAGTGAAAGGCAATGAGGACGGCCTCTTCAAAATCAGCACTGGACCTAGCAAGATGGAGGGCATCATCACCACTGCCAAGGTAACAGTAACTCTCCCTGCCTCCTCTGCCATTTACAGCAGGAAGCTGTCCACTCTGTGCCAGACTATGGTTACTAGCTGCTTTGATTACAACCGCCAAGGTGAAACCACAGCCCTCTAAACACGTGAACACCGTGTTTCATACTAGATGGCAGAGTGACAAGCCAACTTATGCTAAGTAGCATGTACAGTGGTGATTTTAAATATCAATTTTTACTATTAAGTAGGAGTAAATAAAAGAATTAACACACTTATGCAAACTCACTGTTATCTTGCCTATTGTTCAGATGAAGAGACGATAAAAAGTATCTGATCAAATACAACTCTGACTTTTTATAGCAGTATATAAACTCAGGTAAATGAGGAGGTGAGGAGCAAGATGGAGGACTAGACTTTGAAGGTGCTGCACTGTTTCTTTTAAGGGTCTGGACTTTGAACAGAAGCGCAAACACACACTTCTTGTTACCGTGGAGAATGAGGTCCCATTTGCTGTGCCTCGGAGCACATCCACAGCCACTGTCATAGTAGAGGTGGAGGACCTGAACGAGGCGCCTAAGTTTGTGCCTGAACAAAAACTCATCACAGCAGCAGAGGACACACGTGTGGGTACTGTGATAGCTGAGTACAAAGCTAAAGACCCCGACATGGCCAGAGAACAAACAGTGAGGTGTGAATGTGAGGCACACACACACACACACACACCATTTGACATGAATACACAGATAAAATACATCCACATACTAAGACATTATATGTACCTTTCCCCTGCAGAAAAGAAAGAAAAATAAATTGTATGCCCATATTTAGCATTTGTCAAACTGTTCATCTGAAGACTTTATAAAAAACCTTCATTAGAACACATTAGAACATTTGATCATAAAGGAAAAGAAAAATATGTAATGCATAATGTACCCTGTCATTGTGGGAGAAAAGTCCTGACAAGACAGACAGGACCGGACCCCATACACACACACACACACACACACACACACACACACACACACACATTAATTTTATTGTGTAATCTAATGTACAGTTATAAGCTGTTGTCAGACCCAGCTGGTTGGCTGGAGGTGAGCCGAGAATCTGGCTTGATCCGCCTGAGGAGTCTGATGGACAGAGAGGACACACTGGTGAAAGATGGGAAATATACCGCCCTCATCCTCGCCTACGATAATGGTGAATATAATTGTGACAGACACAAACACTTAAAGGGGACATATGGGTGAAAGTATGGACTGTGTACCTTGTTAGCTGATAAACTGGTATGTGTTGCTCTCATAGTTGAGCCAGATCACATAATCTATGTAGGCAGGTAAAGGCAGCTGGGATTTCTCACTGGATTATTGTAATGTGGTGCATTTAAAGTAATCACAGAATGGATGAATGGAGTATTTTACCTTGTTCTCCAATATTAAAATAGAGTAAATTCAACTTTGATGAATAAGACCAAAGATCAAAGATCAAGATCCAAGATTACATTGGATTTGTTGAATTAGGAGAGGTCGTGTCATTGTGTCATAGAGGTGTTCCATTCTATGACCCCAGTCCCCAGTACCTAAGCAGGGAGAGTCATACTTTACACACACAAGTCATACTTTACTTTCCTCTGCTTCTTTTCCTTCCATGATGCTTTTCTCTGTTGGCCTACTTCTGCTCCTTTCTGTAACTCTCAGATCTGAGCCCTGCCACTGGCACAGGCACTCTGGTGATCGAGGTGAGCGACGTGAACGACAACGGCCCCCTGGTGAAGGAGAGGCACGTGCAGTTCTGCTCCCTTAACCCAGTTCCTGTTCTGCTCACCATTCTGGATTCAGACGGACCCGGCAATGCTGATCCATTCACTGTCCAGCTGACCGGGGGCAGCCAAACAAACTGGACGTTAATTAACAACTCCACCAGTAAGACCAGAACCTAAATGTCAATGGCATTTAAATAAAACGTTATCTATATCAGTGTATATCTACATGTTTGAAAGCATACACAATCAAGACACACGTGCTCTGTTTTTACACTATGTGCACATACACACACACACACATGCACACACACACGCACACACACACACATACACACACACACACCTGCCTAACCTCCTCTACTCTTCACCTCTTAGCCAGTGCAGTGAGTTTAAGTCCCCGCAGGCAGCTGGATTTGGACGACTACCTCGTGGGGCTGCGTGTCTATGATGCCCACATGCTATCACAGGACAGCTCGCTGCGGGCCGAGGTGTGCCAGTGCAGCGGTGCCGTCACCAGCTGCTTCCATCCCCTGCCACGCTACGTCCCCGACACGGCCTCCCTCTCTGCGGTTGTCCTAGGCGTCGGGTTCCTCTTGCTATGTAAGCCATCCTCTCTACATCAACACAAAGAGATGAGACACGCACACACACACACAAACACATTCACACACACATACACAAAAACACACACACACACGTGTAGGCAGATAAAGTGTAGCAATGTATATGCTTTTTCATGTAAGTATAAATCATTTACAAAAATTAATAAAATAAAAGTATAATATAATAATGCAATAAAATAATTTATGTAACATGCTAATTTACTATTACTCCTGCAAATGCTTTGGCAATGCAGCATATGATTTACAACAGCTATAAAGTATATTTGAATTTGATGAGAGAGTTAAAGCTGATGTGGTGAAAACACAAAAGGGCTTCCTTTCTACACCATCACTCTAAGAGATGAGACAGTCAGTACAAAGACTGAGTCGAGTTGAAGCTGAGATATAAGTCAAAGTTGCTGAAAAAGCCTCCACGATTTTATGTTCATAGGTTAAAAAGTATTACGACATGTAAACCTAAGATGTAGGCATAAGATCATTAGCGTCAGCTATATTTAACATGAACACTCAAAATGCTTTGACTTTTATTAAAATTTTTTGAAAATCCTTTCATTTGTAAGGCTTGTGAACTGCTCGTAAGGTCAAAGGTTCAGAGAGCCATATACCCAAACTCATGTGACTGCTCATCTCAAATGACCTCTATTACTCCCTGATCCTAGTGCTACTGCTGCTGCTGATCTTCCTCATCAAGAGGAGGAGAAGGGGAAAAAAGGAAGTTCTGCTACCAGAAGAGGAAGTGCGTGACACACTCTTCTTTTACAACGAGGAAGGTGGAGGGGAGGATGATCAGGTGGGCCAACAGACTCAACACGATTTTTTTTTTTTACAATAAATTTGCTAAGTTCTGTCGGTATTTAATCTGTCATCGAGACATGTTGCCAGAATTGAAACCGTGTTTGTTTTAATGTGTTTATGTGTGTGTGTGCGTGTGTGTGTGTGTGTGTGTGTGTGTGTGTGTGTGTATGTGCGTGTGTGTGTGTGTGTGTGTGAGTGTATACACACACATCACAGGAGTATGACCTGAGCCAGTTGCACCGTGGGCTTGATAACCGGCCTGAGGTGGTGTGTACTGATGTGGTGCCCACACTGATGCCCTCTCTGCCCTACAGACTGAGACCAGATGAGAACGAGGAGATTGGGAGCTTTATCAGTGATGTGCGTCATCTGTCACTGTTTGTTTGTATATATGTGGATGTGAGGGGAACTGCATGTTGATCATGTGCTATTTCCTTGCCTCATATTCAGTTTAAAAGCAAAGACACGCTTCCTGTATTTCAGACACAAAAATGTGTGTGTGTGTGTGTGTGTGTTTGTTTCTGTTTGTGTATTCGTATGTGACTGTGTAATGTTAATATGTTCACTACATGTAGTGGTATTCACTGCCCCTGTGTGCCCCCCCCCATCCTCTAGAACCTGGCAGCTGCAGACGGTGACCCATCAGCGCCCCCTTATGACTCTCTGCTGGTGTTTGACTATGAGGGGAGGGAATCCACCTGCGGTTCCCTCAGCACCCTCCAGACGAGCAGCTCAGACGGAGACCAGGACTACCAGCACCTGCAGGAGTGGGGTCCCCGCTTCAGGAAACTCGCCGACATGTATAAAGGGGGGGAGGAGGATGATGATGACACACTCCCTGGGAGGCAGGAGTGGGTCTGAGAGATGATGGTACTCAACCCACCTTGACTGGACAGTTGTCTGACCAACAAGATCTCATATGTCATCTCTTATGATTACAGTAAATGGTAAACTACAGGAAACTGAAATGTAAATGCAACAGGGTGTAACACTTTTTTTGAAGGTGTCTACATAAGAGTGTCATGAGTCTGTCATAAATATGACATGACGTCATGAACATTAATGTTATGTCATGTAATGTAAGGCTTATGACTACTGTCATTAAGTGTCATTGTCACAGTTTTTGTAATGTCTGCATCCCATACAGTGTCAGCTTTACATTACAAAAAACGAATGACACTTAATGACAACAGTCATGAACTTTACATTACATCACATGGCATTAATGTTCATGACACGCCATGAACATTAGCGAATCTAAGTGTAAATATATCGCGAAGAAATGTAGCCCATACAGCATTCCAGTACATTCTGTTCTGTCATGAAATTGGTCCACAGAAGTTGGTGTTGCCAAAGCCATGCCCTACAGGCAGGACATTATACGTTTATGTTTTGTTTTGTTTTTTATACACGTGTACATTTGTATGGCTGTTATTGTGCAGAATAGTGTTTTGTTGATAGCTTTGCATAAGTTAGTGAGTGCTTTCTAATGCTTTTATGTTTTTCTATACAAATGCTAAAAATGTAAACCTTTTCAACAGTTTTTAACATCTGGAGGTTCCCCTCAAGACTTTCTGTCTTGATCCAACTTCAAAACGTGTATACAAGATAACATTTAAAAATCATGCAAACCCTGTCTTTCAGGAAGGAAAGAGTTTGATGGCTAATGGATAACTCCAACACAATTCCTGTCGTAGATTAAATGCCCCAGCTGTGGCGTGGGAGGAGGGGTAGGCCTAATATGTACTGAATATTCGCTGGTGCAGAAAATCTTGGTACATGGGTCATTTCACAAAGATACACCTCGTACTATATGGATGTACAAACAAAATAAAATGAAAACATAACTTGCTTAAAGTAAAAGAAGAAAATGTTTTGAAAGTATGGGACTGAAATGGGCTCGTATGTTGAAAATGTGGATATTGAAAATCCCGTCAAAAAACAACGGGTGGTTTATTGAGGAGACGCCACCCTTAAAAAGCCTCCCCTTCGCTTATCACCACCAAAATATGCACTTGCCTCTGGCCGCAAATGGATATTTCACCAACAGCACGCGGCTAATTAGTCTAGGATATACAGTGAACTAGTGATAAGAATTCAAAACATGACACAAATGATAGAAGGATGGAGATTACTCGCTATTACACTATCCAGAAGCTGCGCGTCAAAGCCTTTTGCGTCCACTCACTGCTCAGCAACGCAGTGAACTACTTGGAAAAGGACTGTTGGCAACAAAGAGAGGATTGGCCACAATAACGATGGGGAATGTCATACAGAAACTAAGCGGACTGCTAATCATTTACCAGAGACGCAACTGTCATATCCGGAGAACCAGCAGTTAGCCTGATGGCAGGTTTCTTACCTGTTCATGCGTCCGTCATTGCGCGCAATCTCTATTAAAGAAAAGTATTTATTTCAAACAGCAATAGGCTCATAAAACGACTAAGATTCAGCAAGTAAGAATTAAAGTGCCTGAGCAGAGAAAAGTGAATGTACAGACTACTGACGGGGTGTGTTTGTACTTATTCTTTCACTTTCCCCCGGGAACACAATTGGACTCATTTATATCAACTTGTTTAGAGCAAGACATTAATTTTGTCCGTTACTAACAAAATATTTATTACTAAACAATGGGATTCAGAGCTCTGAAGTTTGGATTTGTTGCACTGTTGGTTCAGGTAAGACGTTTCGAAAATACCATCAAATAATTCACTTCTGCTCAGCACTGTGTGTGAGTTTGACTTCAAATGGCGGTTCTTAGACAGGCAAGCTTTTAGGCTGTTTGTTTCATACAGTGTAGTATATAAAAGTATCTCAAATTGCAGTTGACATATAAAATATATTATAAAATATAGCTTTTAAGAAATGGTTAACTAAACTGTATATCTAGACTACATGATAAATTAACAGTTTATCTAAACTAAATAATATGAGAGTAATATGTTAAGTAATACGAGAGACAGGCCAATGTTTTCTTCATCATCAGTAGTCTAAAATTTTCTAAAAGCATGTTTAGGAATTTTGCTGTTTAACCTTGCACAGTAGCCTACAGTTTGGCTTTGTTTATAGGTTTGCTGTTGTGTAAAATGAGATTGTGTTATTACCATGCTATAAAATGCTTCTGCTGTAACATTATAATAAATTCACATAATCCAGGAGTAAGACACAAAGTAAAAACAGAGATGGTTGATAAACGTTCTTTGTGTGATCATTTTCATTTAACCCAGTAAGCAAACATGAAAAAAACAATTCCATCAACACTAATTCAATTACCTAGACTGGTATGACAAATAGAAGAAAGCAATTCTTTCATACAAAACAAGTGAAAAGAATAATTTGAAATAAATATGACCAGTTGTAATTCATTATTTGTACAAGAAAAGAAATGGTTTGACAAGCGTGTGCTAATTTCTCATTTCTATTTCTTGTCACATAAACTCCTTATGCTATAGGTTGAGGACATCCACATTGGTTGATCAACACTCAAGCCTATAATGAATATAACACAACATGATCAACAAAAAATCAGGGGTGCTATGCACGCTAAAACTTTGGGTTGGGACAGCTAGAACTGTGTTCTAGATAGAATAAACTGTAATGACACCTTAAATGAAAACTCTGGTACATTGCAGCTGAAATGTGGTTGTTAGTGGGCTTCATGCACTTTTGTTTAGTACAAAAATGATGAAAACTGGTTGTGAAATGAGTGGGCACAAAACGTAGCCAACAGGGCATATTTGTACTTTTCGGATTGGGCTTTTCGGATCAGTATGTTTTGTAGCGCTTATGGTATTAGCAGGCTAGCTTGCTCATTTATGAACATATTTTGGTGTTTTTGTAAGAAAGTGTATGAACAACAACTGTTCTGAAATGTGCTGGAACTCCCCCTAAAATGTTTTGTGTGTGTGTGTGTGTGTGTGTGTGCATGCAGGATATAGCCACACGCAACTAGTAGAGGACAGCTGCAACACACACTGCATTCTGTACTTAAACATCCTAACTGGTTCTGTGTTCTTGTTGAAGACCATCTGTGACAGATCTGGTGCAGAGGAGCAGCGGTGCTTGCCTGAACCCCTATTGCAGGACTACACTTTCAGAGTGGCTCAGAGGAACCTGCAGAAAGACCAGGTTGTGGGGAAAGGTGAGTCTCACAAGCAGTAGTATAGTATAGGACTGGGGAAAAGTGTCTCTAACCTGTCCAGGCGTCGGGTAAGGGTGATTAAACTAATAGAACGACTGGGTTTTGGGGAGAGGTGAGGTGAGCACAATCTGGACTGTGACGTCTCATTTACATCGCAATTTGTGCATCTGTGGTGCACACATGGCTTTGGTCTGTTTTTGTTTAGAATGCATGATAACAGATTAGACCAGTCACACCATGTGCATATTCTGCACATTTTACAACAAGAGTTTATACTTTTCCACGTGTTCCACAGACGGTATGGTGTCCATAGACTTTAAACGAGAGCTTGGGCAGCCAGTTCGGGCAGGAAGCCGTTTCTGGTGTGAATGCACAGGCACATGCGCACCACAAACAGAGAACAACAGTTACGGACCGCAAACACATAGATTGCTGTGTGAATGAGGCCGGCGAGGAAGTGAGAATTCATTCTGGCCATGATACTGAGACCGGCCACAGTCTCACCCCTGGGCTGTCTGACCCATCATGTGAGAACGTTCTCTAGGTCTCTCTCTGGTTGAGTATTCACAGTGTGATAAAAAGCGATGTATTGATGCTACAAGACACCCACACCAGATCAGTTTTCAGGTTTGGGTATCTGTGATAATCCTAATCCATGTAAAGGTTCAGTGTAATCTACATTGTTAGAAACCTGGTTGCGAACAGCTCCGCGACGGCACTGTCCTGTACCCATGGGGCAGTTAAACTGGCATACATGCTCACAGAAAAGCAACCAATCCTGACACACTATGTAACAGCAGGAAGGATTTTGCTTGATTTGAATAATGACAAGAAGCGCGTGGCGTCTAGTGTAACGAATGAAAATGTCAGCACCACCCTTCTACATCAGCTGAGTTCAGAGGGAAAGCTAGAGAGAAGAGCAGGAGACTGCCTCTCCGCATAAACTGGCAGTGCTTTAATTAAGTGAGCAGATCAGTCAGTTTCTGGGACCTCACAAATGACCGCTTGACTTGGGAGTGTTTCCTACTTTCAGTTAGTTCCAACTTTGTCTGTGTGTGTGCAGTGCACCATAAAGCTATAATTACCCAGTATTGACTGGTGTGTATATGTTTGTGTGTAGGGTGTGGGAAGAGTGTATGTGTGTGTCAATGCATGTTTGTGTGTGTGTGTGTGTGAGAGAGAGAGAGAGGGAACACTTGTTCTCTCAGTCAGTGTGACACAGAGGCTGCTGCTCTCAGTTGTGTTTACCTTTGCCCCTCTCTCATGGACGTTTTTCTCTCACAGACCAAAGTCTGAATGTGGGACTTACTGCTGGTTCTGACCAATATTTTGCCTCCAATATGGGACTAGACTAAACTTCTAACTGTAAGTTATAGGTTAGAAGAAGATAGGAGTGTGAGCAGTGTTCTCTTTCTCTCTCTCTCTCTCTCTCTTTCTCTCTCTGTCTCTCTTTCACACACACACATACACACACACACTTACAACCTAGCTGGTGACACCACTTAACCTTGGGGCTTTTATTCGTTCTGACTCAGCGTCAGTGTCTCAGTCCCATGTCTCATCTTTTGTCTTGTCTCATTGGTTGCTGTTTTGTTTTTCCTGAGTATGTGAAGACATAAGAATCTATTACAAACTTTATTTTCACTGAAAAATGACTCAGCCAAAATAAGCGTGATTGCTCCGACTCTCAGGCCCTATGAAATGACAAATTGTAATGAGGAATTGAAAAAACTCTTCCTCATAATCATCAACACTTTTGGGCAAAGCAACCCAACACCCTGGATTATGTCCATGTTAACACAGCATGCTTGCTGTGTTATCTGCTGGGCTACTCCCCTTCATCCTCATGCATCTTCAGTCCAGGTCTCTGAGTCATTTATTGACTGGGGTCCCAGATTGCTTTATGACCAGACTCAGGCCAGTTTCACAGCTACATGAGGCTTTTATGGCTGACTTCCTTGTGGCTCTGTGTGAACATTGACCTCTGCTAATCACACACAAGGAGTGAAACAATGTTTAGCACAAAAACACAACACACGCAGTGTGCTCCAGGCGTTTATGGCTTGGATGAAAATCAGGTGCTTTTTTTGTAGTGCATGAATTTGAAAAAATAAAAAGTAACGCACAGCAAGAAATGCTTTGGAGGTACGGGCTACTGGCGTAACTTCAAAACAACAAAAAAGTCCTGCACACACAGCTCCATAGTTTGACTATCGCTGATGTTTTGACTTCATCCACTACAAACAACAAAAAAAGTGCTGCACGCTCAGCTCCATAAATATACAAGATCAAGTTCAAGTTCTAACTCTCTCCATGGGAGCCAGTCATGGCGTCACTTGCATGTACCCTTACTCTGATATGCCCATGCCACGTAACTGCCCAAACCAGGAACATTTAGTGTATTTCATGTCAATTTAGAGAGCTATGAGTTTAAAAGGGAGTGAAGGGTTGGTAAGGCATTGAATGCATGTAATCTGTTGGGCACTCATCTGGTGGCAGGTGGGAAAAATCATAGGGAGAAAGTATTAATGCATGTTGAATATCTTTGAAAGGGAAAATTTTAATTACGCTGTGTGTGTGTGTGTGTGTGTGTGTGTGTGTGTGTGTGCCTAGTGCAAGTGTCTGGCTGTGAGCAGGGCTCTGCGTTGTGCCTCAACTCGACAGATGGAAGGCTGGTGGTGGAAGGAGATGGAACGCTGCGGGTCAAAAACACCCTGAGGCTTCCTGCTCGTCGCCACACTCTCTCTCTGTTCACTTCCGGCTCAGGGGCTGACCAGCGCACTGTGCAGATATCTCTGCAATATGACCCCCTCAGCCGCCCACACAAACAGGTGAACACACATCCTTTCTCTCTCTCTCTCTCTCTCTCTCTCTTTCTCTCTCTGTGTGTAGGTGTATATATCATAAATTGTGTTGCAGTTTGCAAATCTAACTCACAAAAAACGACATTCTAAATCTAACACAGATAATCACATCTTCTCTCTTCACCTCTCACCGCCTCTTCTTTCCCTTCCTCTCGCCTTTCTTTCATTCTACTCACCTCCACCCAATGCCTCTCTTCCTCTCCTCTCCTCTTTCTCTCATTCTCCTCTCCTTCACACAATGCCCCTCTTCCTCTCCTCTCTCTCTCATTCTCCTCTCTCCTCCTTTCCTTTCCTCCTCCTTTCCTCCACATGATGCCTCTCATCCTCTCCTCTCCTCTCTTCTCTTCTATCATTCTCCTTTCCTGTCTCCTCCTCTTCTTTCCTCTCCTTTCTCCTCCTCTCCTCCACCCAATGCCTCTCTCCTTTCTCATTCTCCTCTCCTTTCCAATCCTCACTTCCCCTCTCCCCTCTTCTCCTCTTCTCTCTCAGGCGGATGAGACTCCCGCTCCAGTGGTCCTGCACTTTCCCCACTCCTCCTCGGGCTTGCATAGGAGGAAGCGTGATTGGGTCATCCCACCGATCAGTGTAACAGAGAATTTCAGAGGTCCTTACCCTCACAGGATAGTTCAGGTGCTGGACTGTTTACATTGCACATGAAACAGAACATTTCAAGCACAGGCAAAGATAAAAGCAAACAAGCCAACAAACAAAAAGACAACATTAAAACACACTAAATAGGGTTTTGCAATATATGATTTGATATATTGCTATTGTTAAATTCTGTTCTCATAGCATACTTGACATAGTGCTTCACATGTGAAAATACTCATGCAGCATTCCATTTGACCTATATGATACACACTATTGTTGTTGATGCTGCCACTGAGATCTCTGGTAATATATTAATTTAGTCTTATTATTACATTATATAACGGAGTAGCATGTTTATCAGTGTCAATAGGCATTGGAGGAAATCTGTGTTCATCTCTGTATAAATACTGTTAATATTGCCATTTGTTCCACAGATTGAGTCCAATCTACAAAAAGAAACAACAATTGTGTACAGCCTCACTGGTCCAGGGGCTAACCAGCCTCCCACCAACCTTTTTCGAATCCATTCTACAACTGGCTGGATTGAGGTCACACAGAGTCTGGACAGGGAGACTCAAGCAGAATACAAAGTAAGTTGGCTTAGTGGTTTGTAACACAAGAAGTCAATCCACAAATCTCACTAGAGTTTTACTCACTAGTGTTTGTCACCAAGCTACTCATGTACAGTTGATATGCAGTGTCATTTACATCATGAGCTCATACATTTTAAAAAAGGACAACAGGCAAGTCTGGGACTTTTTTTTTACTACACAGCTCTCCCTACAGTTGCCACCTGTTTTTTTGGTAATTTACACCAATGTTCTAAATTCTCTTCAATACAAGTGTTTTTTTTGCAAACCAAAGAACAGGGACCGGTTTTTAGGAATCAAAAAAATAGGAACCAATTGTTATGTTGACAAGGTAATGAAGATGATTTCATAAGGCTCATTTGTACTTTTGCTTTCGTTCTGTGGAAGCAGGGAGAGCCCAGAGGGCCTTCATTCACCTCGTAATGAGTCAAATTAAGCCAAACATTAAGCCTAAAATCTTACCTAATGCCTAAAATCTTGCCTAATGCCTTAAAATCAAAGTTTAAATTGTTACATTCCTCAAAGCAGTCTCCATTCAAGTCTTTTTTCCATACTGTTAGCATCAACATCACCAGCTTTCACAGAGTCTTTTTTTTTGAGAGAGAGGGAAAAGCAGCCAAGTGCTTAACACACATACATTCACATTAGCGGTTGTGGGAAAAGCATTCTAGGCATTAAATTCCAAGGGTGAACAGCTTCCCAACATTGATTGAAGAGTCTAAAATATAAAACCCTCCTACACTGTTTAGTTTACTTCAATATGTACTATGTATTATGTGTGTTGTTTCAGAGTTTTGATTTTGAGTGTTGTTTTACCAGGTAAAATTAGTCAAAATGGGAGGGAAAAAATGATTAAGTGTGTCCAGACCTTTCATTTGTATGGTATATCTTTACAACTGCAACTAGAAAGGCAAGACATGGTGCATGTGAAATGTTCTGATCTATGTCCCATTGCTTGCAGCTCCAGGCCAGGGCAGACAATGTACAATCACCAGAAGACTCAGAAATTCCAGCAGATATCATCATCCGTGTCATTGATCAGAATGACAACACACCAGAGTTTAGTCAAAGCACTTATAGGGCCTCACTGCCTGAGGCCGCCATTGCAGGTGAAAACACATTGCATCTCTGTTCATTTTGCTGTTATTGACAAATGAACGATAATCTCAGTAATTAAAATGAATGTAATTGTTAAATTGAGAGAAATGTACTGTGTAGTGACTATGCTGTTGTAACACTAAGCAGCTCTACCTAGTATTTTCACGGGTCTGGATGAGGTGATGTAAGAACAGTTGATCTCTTGCATGCAGTCAAATGAATCTTTATTTTTTGTCTTTGTCTTTATGTCTTGTGAATTCACGTGCTGTTGACTGCCAGTAAGTCTTGTTAAATAAGGGTTCACCTCAAATTATAGTAAAAAGGAGCTAGTATCCTATTGAATGTGGTACTAAAAACCAAGAACAAAGATTTTTTGTTCATCATATTATCTTTCTGTGGCATCTGACAGAGTAGATTGTTCAGATCTCTGCCTTAAAGTAGTATGTTCATACAGGGTTTGAGTTTTTGCGGGTGACAGCCACAGACGCAGATGAGCCAAACACTGACAACTCTGACATCAGTTACAAAATCATTGAGCAGGATCCTCCTGGGATGGGTTTGTTCTTCATCAACCCTGTCAATGGAGGACTTCAGGTCCACACTGCGGGAAAATTGGATCGAGAGGTTGGTAAATGTGTGTCTTTCTATATATTTGTGTTTTTCTGTGTGTATGTCTTCCTCTCTGTATTTTGTTTGTCATAATTCATGTTGAGGACAATAACAATACATGCTAAAATAATGCATCATTGCTTCCAATACTTTATTTAAATTATTTTAGTTTCCTTCACTTTATGATAGATATATAGATACTTTATTATCCTGTGGGAAATTAAGGCAACCTGTAGCATCCATGTCATGTCATGACATACACAAGACATACACACACACACACACAATCCACTTACAGAAACAAAAAAAAATTAATAGTGTTTGTGAATAATTGTGCAACTGTCATTAAAGTGGTGTAGAACTGTGCAGAAGATGCAGCTGTGACAGGGAAATTGCACCCTGCTTTTGTTGTTAAGTAAACACTTAAACGGAAGGGAAAAAAAGTATTAATTTAAATAAAGAAAAAATAAGTCGGACAGTCTTTCAGCCCTTCATAACACTATATCTGAATATTTCAAATGTGGAAATCTGGCCATAACACAACACTGACCTAGAACAGAATTAATGCAACATACGAGAAAAAAATAGTAAATGTCATCTTACCAAAAACAGTAAAAATAAAAATGACTTTGTAACGATGTTGGGCCTCTATGTCAGTGTGTCCCTAAATACAGCCTTAAGAAAGTAAACCACATTTTCAAGATTAGTTAGCATTTCACTTGGAATGTTCCACAATAATATGCATGCTATGTTGCTGTCATTAATCTGTGGCTGAGATGAGTTGGTGTGTTTCTGTCTAGACCATCGACAAGTACACACTTACCATCAGGGCAGCAGACCAGGCAGGGGATGGTCGGGCTACCTCCTGCATTGTCCATGTCACCATCACAGACAGCAATGACAATCCACCCCAGTTCCTACAGTCCTCGGTGAGTGGGAACGATGCAGTCAGTTCATCAATCAGTCAGTCGATCCTGAATTACCACTTTCGAGTTATATTTTAATTTATGTGCAGTCTTGATAAAACAATGAAATCAAAATTCCTACAGACCATTGTGAACGTGTGTGTGTGTGTGTGTGTGTGTGTGTGTTTGTACCTGACCTCCCATCCTGCAGTACACTGCAAGAGTACCAGAGAACACTGCTAATGCGGAGGTGGTCAGAGTGATGGTGAGGGACGCTGACGAGCCTAACACACCCAACTGGAACTGCAGGTACTCTATTCTCAGTGGCAATGACGGAGGCTTCTTCAATATCAGCACCGGCAGCAGTAAAGATGAAGGCATCCTCAAAACAGTCAAGGTAACCACAGCAACTCACTTACAGAACACACATCTCATCTCCAGAATAATGTTTTTATGGAGCTTATCTGCCCAGTCCTGCAGAACAGGTCTCAAACAGGCCTGTCCAGAGGTCAGCCCAATGGTCTGTCCAATGGTCAGTTGAATGATCTTTCAAAGATTGGGCATGCATGTTAGCCAGCACTCACACTACTTTCACTTTCTAGGCAAATTCTAACCCTTCTTACCTGTCCACTATGTCTCTCGCTCCAGCATGGCAAAGTACTCTAAGTCAAGCTATCTGACTAGTGAGCAACTAGCTGTGAAATATCCCTTTTTCCCTATATATTGTAAAGTTTGGTGAACATCAAATGTGAATCTAACTAGTGAACAATCAATTGTGAAATGTACCTATGTTTATTGTTTAACTTGATCATTTGAGGATCAAATGTCAATCTCGCTATATACTGAACACTATTTTTGGAAGTTTTGTTTTTTGCAGAATCAGGGACCAAACTCTTGTTTCATGAGTCTTGCTCTACCCTTTGTTTTTTTCTCAGCCTCTGGACTTTGAACTGTCCCGGAAGCACACTCTAATCATCTCTGTGGAGAATGAGGCTCCTTTTGTGGTTTCCGTGACCACATCCACAGCTACGGTCATAATTGATGTCGAGGACCTGAACGAGGCACCCATATTTGCGCCTGAGCAGAAACTGGTTGTGAAGTCTGAGGATTTGGAAGTGGGCAGTGAGATAGTCCACTACAGAGCGATAGATCCAGACATTGAAATGAAACAAAGTATTATGTAAGCATGACAACTTCAGACATGGAGAAACGATTCTGACAAAGTACCCAAACAGTACCCAAAGACATTCTTCAAACGGAGCACAGAAGTACTAGCACATAGTACTGGCACACAAGCAGAAGTAGCTGAAGAACATCTCAACCAACTTGTAGTATATTGGTACCTTAACTACGATGATATGGTTAATACCGTAGTACTCGTAGTGTAACAATACTGTAGTGTCCTCCATTTGTAGGTAGCAGCAGAATAGGAAGCGGCTTGGTAGTGAGATAACTGCTAAGGATGGAGATGAGGAGAAGGAAACTAGAATAGAATAACAGAGAAAACAGACTTGCGCTACGTTTACACTACACTACTGTGTAGTTGGGAAAGCTAGTATATTCTCCTCTGCCGTATTAGAAAATGATTCTGTTTACACTTGCTCAAAAACAGCTGGGGAAGGCTGTCAAAAACCTAGGCTGTTAAACAAATGAATAGCCAGCCAGTGATCTGAAAACCAAGGAGGGACCGTCACGGCACAGTGCTAAGACGGAGTTTTCAGAGATCTCCACTTTGGCTGGAGTTTTCAAAAGGAGCTATTTTCAATGACTGAACCCTCTGTTTACTTGTAAATGATAGGTGCAACCGTATAAATAAATATGGGTTCTTAATAGATATCCAACTATGTATAAAGGGGACCTCATTTGCTCTTAGGAAATCATTTGTCATACAGCTGTTTAGAGCTTGCATTCCTCTTGGCCAGATCAGGACCATATCAGAACCAGATCAAAATCACGTCATTGTCCCAGTGAGGATGAGATCATGATCAGATCAGACCTGGCTGCAAAGAGAGCTGCTATCAGAGTACAATAAGTTTCTCTGTCTCTGGAGGATGGTGTTTGTGACGTGTGTGTGTGTGTGTGTTTCTCAGTTATCGAGTGGGGATGGATCAGGCCGGCTGGTTGGCTATGGACCCCTCCAGTGGCCTGATAACGGTGAAGAGCCCCATGGACAGAGAGTCCCCGTTTATGATCAACAAGCAATACAAAGCTACTCTTTACGCCATTGACCAAGGTATGGGAATCAGAAAAGATGGAACACAGAGAAACTGGCACAAATTCTGCCATACTGACATAATGATTGATGGATTATTGACTTCTCCCAAGGTGACTGACTGAAGCTACTGACACACACACACACACACAAAAACACACACGCATACACGCACACACACATTCAGAATGTTGCTTGGTATCTTTTTCCCACCTAGACAGGCGCAAATTCTTCGGCAACATGTATTTTTGAATGGATTCTTTTTAAAAATTGCTTTCTTTAAAAAAGAAAGATCGATCACAACCCTGATCAACTCTGATCAACTCAGACAGACAGACTCATTTGTACTTTGCTTCTCTCTCCAGCGGAAGACAGCAGCCACATCCCAGCCACTGGTACAGGCACCTTGCTGATCGAGCTAGAGGATGTGAACGACAATGCCCCTTTCATCCACGAGAGGGATCTCATTATGTGCAACCACAAGCCTGTGCCTGCCCTGCTCACTGTCACCGACCCAGATGGACCCGGCTTCGCCAACCCCTTCAGGGTGGAACTCAACTCTAGTATGCGCAGCCAGTGGCATGCCCAAATGGATGACAAAAGTAAGAAAATGTGGAGTGTGTGTATGTGTGTGTGTGTGTGTGTGTGTGGTTTGCTGGGTGAGTATTGGGATGATATGAAATCACAAGTAACAAAGATTTAACCAAATTAAAAAACCTCTTGAATCCATACTTGAATCTAAATCCCATTTTGTGTTTTAAGAGACTGGAATCCTGCTCACCATGAAAGGTTCTCTGAACCAAGGTGACTATGACATCATCTTAACGGTCTACGACAACCAGGGCCTGGGCCAGGTGAACACACTCCTGGTAAAGGTGTGTGACTGCACAGGAAGTGACAACAGCTGTAACGACATTCGAGAGGCAGGGTTTGGACTGTCAGGGATCTTGGGTATTCTAGGCGGCATTCTCTTCTTGCTCCGTAAGGGAACATCATTTTATCAAGTTCTAGATCCTGTAATGTTTACTGTTCATTGATGTAGCATTTATCTTGTTGATTTTTCAATACACAATTATGACTATTCTTTGCAGTATTCCATGTAGGGCATGACTTCATAGTTGGACTTAAAAATGGAACAGGAAAACTGGAGATAGGGATTTAGTCATGTTATGAATGCTGTGGTGTTGAAGCATGTTATTTGTGTGAATGCTGTGTCTGTATCTAGTGTGTGTTATGTGTTAGTGTACTAGCATGTGTTTGTTCATTTAGTACTGAACTAGAGTGGCTTTGCGTCCTCCCACAGTGCTGCTTCTGCTGCTGCTGCTGCTGGTGAGGAGAAGGACGGGGGTGAAGAAGCACCAGCTGATGGAGCCCGAGGATGACGTCAGAGACCAGCTCTTCTTCTACGATGAGGAGGGTGGCGGAGAGGAGGACAAGGTGAGGCTGGGACAACGGCACAGGCATGAAAACATCGAAATCACCTTTTCACCCAAAACATGGGTGAACATACTACTAATCTCACTGATACCTCTAGCACTACGCCTGTCAGGCATCAGGTGTGCATGCATTAGTCTCAGCCCTCTGGCTATAAAACGCAGGTGTAAGCACTTCCTCTTATATACTTGAAGCACAGAAGCTTAAGTGGGCAGAGGCATGGCAGGTGGTGTCCTGGGTTCTCCTTCAGAGAACCGAGGTTATCTGCCATAAATGAAACCGAGACAGAGTCAAGACCAAGACCATGAAAACCACGATTTAGTATCATCCTAATTAATATTCAATAGGTGCACAGTTCTGGGGATTGGGGGTTGTTTATAAGTGTATGCCACACTTTTGTCTACTTAACCTACTGATTTTTTACTGATAGCCTAGAAATCCAGACCCACATCTCAAGATCTAGGTCTGACCACAACTGATAGACATTTCCAATCCATGGGCTAGCACCAATGGATGCCTGTTAAAAACCCTCTGCAGTCAGTTGGATGTTATTATGATTGCAGGCTGCTCTTGTCTTCTTCACTCTGTGATGTCAATGTGTAAATTGATTTGTAATAATAGATATTCTGTGAATATCTTGTGAAAAAAAGAAAAACAAAGGTCTCTAGGTCTAAATTACTAAATTACGAGTCCTTCTCCTCCCACCGTGAGCTGAGACCGTGAAAGCAGTCTGAGACTGGACTTGAGTACTATAACACTAAGGTAGAATGTAGATGTCATAAAATGGGCATGAAAATGTCATAATGATATGGTGATGTATGATAAGTGAAATATGTACTTTATAGTGCAGTATGGGACCCCCTTTGTAACCGTCCTTCCCCCCCAGGAGTTTGACCTAAGCCAGCTCCACATGGGTCTGGACAACAGGCCTCAGGTGTACAGAGACGACGTGGCCCCTACTCTTAGTGCAGCAGCTCCTGTGTATCGCCGTCCCACAAACCCAGAAGACATCGGCAACTTTATCTTTGAGGTCTGCACCTTTCTTTGTGTTCATTTGGCTCAACCCTGTGTGTGTGTGTGTGTGTGTGTGTGTGTGTGTGTGTCTGGTACAATGGCACTACTTCAAAGCCGGGCTGCAGCTACTGCAAGTGATTTACAACACCACTGCTTCAGAGCAGTATAGTGAGCACACACAGACTTTGTACTCATAAAATGATGCTTTGGATTATCAGAGCTCTAAAGAGTACCTCAGTACTGCACAGGTATGATTGTTAGTGTTATATTGTTTCTCATTGAATAGTTTTAATGTTTCCAAGAGAATATGATACAAAAGTGCTCCTGAAATCTACTGCTCCTGTGTGTTTTTGGCTTTCCTGATGATTGTTTTCTAATGAGTCCTGGCTTGTTGTCAGCCAGACTAGATAAGCAGATCAGATGTAATTCAGCGTGACTTTCATCTTCTCTACTTCTCTATAGTTGGGAAAACACCAAAGGCTTTTCAGTTTAGGCTCTTCGGTTGAACATCTTACAATGTTAGACCTATTTGCTTCAGAATGCAAAGGGGTTGAATGAATGAATGAATGAATGATGAATAAGCAGCAGTGTCTATGGGGGGGACTGGATAAGTAGGTACCAGAGAACGCAGTCTTAGTTGGAACTGTAATGTTGTTACTGTGTCTGTGGCTTCTCAGAACCTGACAGCTGCAGACGGTGACCCATCGGCGCCCCCCTTTGACTCTCTGTTGGTGTTTGACTATGAGGGGAGGGAATCCACCTGCGGTTCCCTCAGCACCCTCCAGTCGAGCAGCTCAGACGGAGACCAGGACTACCAGCACCTGCAGAAGTGGGGCCCCAGCTTCAGGAAACTCGCCGACATGTATGGAGGGGGGGAGGACGATGAGTTGTGAACTCATCAATAAGCCAGAGGGGTTTGGGGTGGGGTGCCATATTGTGTGGCTGTGTGTCCTGGGAGATGAGTGTACTTTCAGCTCTTTATCATGACATTGACATAACTACATTAATCCAACTAAGCAACAGCTTGGAGCCACTGCTCCGTTTTTGTGGTACGTTGTCACGGAAATCTAGTACTGTCATCTTTCGATTAACTTTCCTCCAGTCCCAGCCATGCACTCTGAGAGACACCAGTGAGCATGCTTGGAACCCTTTAGAAGTCTCCGTTGTGCTGTTTATAAGAATAAATTAAAGTACTTTTAATGTGTTTCTCTCTCCAAAATACCCTCATTAGTGCAGTGTCGGATTTCCTATAGTGCACTATAGGAATAGACTGTAATAATGTTTGTAGTGACTTTACCTCTGCCTGCTGGGGTGGGAATTGATAGGATACTTACAATATCAGTGTCATTGTCAATTCTGCTTATTGGTCCAATTCTTTATCAATTCTCTTATCCATGCCTTTCTATTTAGAAGTATTCTACTCAGGGTTTAGTATCAGCTCATACGCCTATTGGATCAACATGTAGAAATGTGATATATATTTACTTTTGTATTCATAAAGACCCATTGACAATAGTCTGAAGAGCAGGCATTGGTAAGAAGAATTGATGATGTCAGAAGGGTGTGATTTCAGTGAACTAAAGCATTAGATTCTCAGTTCTACTTGATTCCCACTTCTCGGTTCCCACCCCTAGTCTGTGCTGTGCTGTGATAATTAGCTTACAGTGCTAGGTATCCAGTGGCATCCTAGTACTGGAACAATAACTGTGACAAGCTCAGGAGATGGGAACTGTACATTGTGTCATGATAACGTGAAAGAATTTAGTTTTTACTGTGCTAATTGAGATGCTAGACTTCTGCTGAGCTGTTAAGTGTTTCTATATGTTCTATATGTGTCAATTAGCTTCATCGATCCTTTAATCTGCGAACAAAATCTGTGGAATTATTTAGTCTCAAAGTTTATGAAACTATGTAAATTACAGTAATGATGTATACTATAATTCTTTGCCATGTATGTTATTATGTCCATAGTTGACATATGTCATATGAAAGCATTTTAGAAAACGTATTCATTTTCATTTTCATTTTCATTCATTCATTACTTTTACATTTGAATTAGAAAACCTGCTGGGACCCTCCTTTTCTTTTATTTCTCTTTTATTTCTCTTTTATTTCTCTTTCTACTACTGGAATGTACATTCAGTTATTACTTTCATTTGTGCTGAAAATAAACAGTATCATAAAAAAAACAACTCCTGCTTTGTGTACTCGAGGTAGCTGAGTCATATCTATATCAGGTCACTACAGCTCCTTGGCAAACTCAAAGGGTTTTTGTTTCAAACTTGTCAGTGAATTGTGGGCAGCTGCTATCAGACACAGTCAGAGCAAGACTCCTGTCTGAACTTCGACCCTAAGAGTTTTTCACAAGAAGACGGAGGAATGAGACACACGCTGTGAGGGACTATCAGACTCGGTTTGCTCTTGTTTGCTGTGATGTTGTTGGGTTTTAGGAGTTTATGCTTGTTCTCCAGGGGTCATAGTAAGGAGTGAGGGTGTTACTAAGGAGTTGCATGAACATCTTTTTAGTTGACAGACACAAAGGTAAGACTTGTTAACCCATGCATGATGTACACATACAGGGTTACAGTACCTGAGGAAACACAACCACATTTGTGTGTTTAGTGGAGAGTATTTCTGCCCACGTCTGTGTGTGTGATGTGTGTGAGGGGGGGTGTCCTGCTTGCTTTTCTGTTTCTAGTCATGAATGTATGTGCCTCTGTGCCCTTTTGTAGTATGTGGATTTGAAACAATCTGAGTGCTGATAAGCAAGCATTCTTTAATAGACCCTAACAATAGGTCTCGGGCTGAATTTGTTACTGCACTAGACCAGCCTTGGGCGTTCACTCTTCACGGGAAAAGACTTAGACAAATGAGGTGTCTACAAATGGACTCTTAAGACGAATAGTAGTTTCTCTCATGTCTGATGTTTTTTTAATACTTGATGGCATTTGCACAGCACAGCACAGTAGATCTGTAAACATGATACAGTCATGTTAAAAGCACAAGCAGCACATTTGGGTAGGAACACCTATAACATGGCACACTGAGTTCATTTGATCAAAATTGTAATTGAACTGACTTTGAATAAATGTCTGTGGAATGTAAATAAGACATGTGTTGCAAATAGAGTGTTCAGTGCAGTACAGGATGTGTTTGGAGAAAAGTTTATTATTGACAGTGACATTTTACCACTTCCTGCAATCTTAGATGACCCAGAATATGTTCCAGGAGGGCCTCTATCAGGTGTTCTTTAAGGAACAGCCCAAGCCCAAGCCCCGTGCCCACCCCCTGCTGACAAGAACCAATCAGACTGAGGTGAAGGAGATGCGATTGGCCCGCTGGTTTGGAGCCATCGTTAATGTCCGCCTACTCATAGCTGGGGTGAGAGAGACTGCTGTTTCACTTGTTTTGTTCTCCGTTTCAGGAAATAAATATGCAGCACCGTATCTTGAATCATATATTAAACTTGGGTATAGAGAACAGAACTTGATGGGTGGTGGTAGCGTAGTGGTTAAGGAACCTGGCTAGCGTGTAAGTAGCCTGAAAAGTTGTGGCTTCGAATCCCGGCTGCCACCGTTGTGCCCTTGAGCAAGGCACTTAGCCCTAAGTTGCTCTAGGGGAGATTGGCCCTGAAGAATTGATAGTTGATGAGTTGTAAGTCGCTTTGGATAAAAGCGTCTGCTAAATGCGTAAATGTAAATGTAAAAACAAAACAAGCTGCTACCGATCACTGACCATAACTTCAATCATCAATTTGTTCTGTCCAGATTCTTGGGATATTAAAGGGTTAATCAAAACGCCAAGTGAACAGTTAAGCTGATACTATGTACAATTCTTGCAACTCATGGATTACATGTGATATAGGCTATATTTCAAGGTTTCAATCAAAGAATTTATCTTCAAAACATATTTTCATGAATGATCTATTATCTTAAATCAGTCAGCCACATACATCTGGGAAGTCTGAGGCCTGTAAATATGCTGCATGTGGGAGGATGTGCTGTGGATAAAGTTGACCTCTGTTAAACATCCCCTAAGTGTGCTCAGGTGCTCATTGACCCCTCTCCCCTCTCAGGTGGTGCAGCTGCTCGGCGCGGTGGCCTGCATCTTCTCCACCGTTTCCCTCTCCTGTCTCAGATTCAACTGCTCCGTTACCATGACAGCGCCGGTCTGGGCCAGCCTGTTTGTGAGTGACACCCAGCCCCATTCCCAAAACACTGATTTAGACTATGAGTGACTGTTCTGAAATCATTTTCCTTCACTATATACTATAGCAGATTCTGATAAACGATAAAACATCTGTCTCTATTGTAATATTCATACTACACATACTAATGTATGTGCTTCATGGGTATCAGATTCATAACCCTAACATCAGTTACTTTCTTTAGTGTATGTATGTTGCTTTCTTTATTAAATGCATTATAGTATTTATTCTTTATTTTATTGTGTTTATTTATGGGACATAAAAAGCACACTGGTCAATTGGGTGACACTTTACCTGAGAGTGTCAACACAAGAATGACATAAGCCTGTCATAAGTATGGCATGATACGAATCATGAACATTAATGACTCTTCACTGATGTTTATGATTGTTGTCATGAAGTGATATTTGTTTGTTTGTTTACTGTCTGCATCCCAAACAGTGTCAACTTTACATTGTTAAAAAAACGAACATTGATAAAAGTGTCATTACAGTTTTTGCCACTCATTTTCAAACTTCTTGGTTGTCTATGGTTGTCCTTCACAACAACCATAGACTATAACAGCCAAACAGTGTCTTTTGCATTGCTTTTAGACAAATGCATTCAATTACCACTTCATCCAAAATTCATGAATATCTGTACTAATCAATGTTTACCTCCAACAGAATTATGTACAACTACAGCAAATTTTGGAAAACCATACATTGAATCAGTCTGCATTCAACTATTTGTATACAGCATTTACTGCATTGTATTTGCATATTGCTTTCTGTAGTGGGATACCACACAGTAAGAACCTCTAAGTGATGTCCAAGTAATGACCATTGACCTTTTTGCAGTGGAACACAATGTAACATGTGCAGAACCAGGGAACAAAGTAACATGGTACACTAGTATACACACTGTATTTTCTGATCTAAAATACTACAAAGGTTTAAATAGCAAAATATAGTAAAACACTTGCCAAAATGGAAAATTGCTATACTATTTACTGCATACTAGCCTGGTGCATTCCATTGCAAGATTGTGTGACAATTTTACTGCAGTGTTACTTTTACACTACAGAGCCATCATAGTAGCAGTATAGCAGTTCTTTCAAATTACGGATACAGAGAAATATTAATTCAATCATTGTATAGGCTATGCCATATTCACCTATCGCCAGATTCACCAGTACATAGTGATGTCAGTTAAATATCACATTATTCACTCAAAATATACAACATATGTAACATGTAACTTATACTGCACATAACATATACTGTAATGTAACATAACCTTTTCTGTGCCAAACTACAGGACAAAGGCTACATGTTATTGTTTCAATTTTTTTCTTTTTTTTTTTTAGGACATTGTACCTTGTTTCTTGCTGAGTAACTGCATGTGCTATAGTTACCACAGTATTAGAAATTTTGGGTGAAGTATAAAGAGTTTTAGTGGCTGGGGTGCTCAGGTTTGTGTTGGTAAAGCACACTGTATGAAGAGTTTTGAAAAGCGGGACATTGCATTGAGACAAGTGTGAAAAGTGTAATGTTCATGATGTGTGTTGTCATATTTGTGACAGGCTCATATCACTCTTATGTCAACACATCCTCAAGTAAAGTGTTACCGTTAATTTCAGTGACTTACAGGATCATTTGTAGCTGGTTCCATGTGTCTGGTAGACAGACTGTGTCTCTATATATCTTTTCATTGCAACAGTTCATTGCAAGTGGTGGCCTTGCCATTGACATGCAGCGGAAACCAACTAAAACAAAGGTGAGATTCACTGAGATTTCAGACTTCAGACTTTTACCAAGTTATAGTTGTTAGAATCACCATAAGTGTTGAGATGAGCTGTTGAATTGATTGCATGCTTGACCAATCTGAGCACAGGCGATGGTTCTGATGGGCCTCACCATTTTCTGCCTCCTCCTGGGACTTGTTGCACTTCTTGCCTTCACACTCAGACCCACCGACCCCAAACCAGCTGCCATTCAGCAGGTGTGTGTGTGTGTGTGTGTGTGTGTGTGTGTGTGTGTGTGTGTGTGTGTGTGTGTGTCTATGCATGTGTATTTGTGTGGGCACAACAAATACATGAACATATATATATATACATGTATTTATATTTTGAGTGTGACAAGACTAGACATACAGTAGGCAACATACAGTATAACAGATTATAACATACAGTAGGCAATATATTATAACAGTGTTTGTGACAGTGTTGTGGCCTCTGCTTGCTCAAAGTCATCTCAACATGTCTTTTTTTCTGTCTGTCACTGTCTGGCCTGTCCCTCACTGAACCCCTGCCATGCCCAATCCTCCCCTCAGCGCACTGGCTTGTATGTGCTCAAGGGCAGCTCAGACCTCTTCATGGTCCAGTGTCTGGGAGCCTCACTGTACATACTCTTCCTGACATGGAAGGGACTACAGCGCTACAGCGCCCACTACAGACAGGACTATGCCAGTGTAGTACAGGTATGGACACACACACACATACACAAACAGACATACACACACACACACTGTGTGCATGTTAATTTATACCCTTGTCAAGAATTTGACTATTATTGGCATCCCTTGTGAAGTTGACTGAAAATGACCAAAAACACAAGTGCCACAATTATTGACAACCCGGCATATGGTACAATGTAAAGAAACACCTTTTGCCCAAACTGCTATGCTTCAAGAAGAAATTGTTGACTTAAAACCACTCTTTCTTCCAGGAACCAGATGACCCTACAGGCCCACTGTTGGACAGAGATGAACTCAGTGTGTAGAGAGGAAATCCACCCATTTAGTCTTCTGTGCTTGTGTGTGTGTGTGTGTGAGAGAGAGAGCGAGAAAGAAAGACTCAGACTCTCAGAATCTGTCTCAGTTTCTCTCAGTGCACTCTTTATTTATTCATGCCTAGCATCATATTATGTGCTGTAAGAAGTGAAATGCTTCAAATGACAATGTTGGCTCTCAGTTATGTTGGTGTACAGTGTGTATCTTCTGTACATGTGCTACAAGGGTTTCTATGTTATTCTAGCATTGTGTCGGTTTTCTTTAACTACTTCCAAGAAAAAGATTAAAACTGATCTGAGCTGAAGGAACTAACAGAAATGCCAGAATCTTTGTAAAATCTATTAATTGTGACAGGAATTGTTTTTTCTCTTCTATAGTTTATCTGGAAGTGAAATTTAGGTGTGTCCTGAGACACTGTGCTGCACTGTGTCCAGCCAATTGTTTTTTTTATAAATGCTGTTCCATGTGATATGAAAAAAAGAGAAATTAAATGTTCCAACTTATCCATGACTCAACACTCAAATATTGTAATTTTACAAAGAGTATTAATATGTGTTTTATTAAAGTCTGCATTCTTTTTATTTTCTATATTTGAATGGCTGTAATTGTTTGGAAATTTACTTTGGAATTTGACCAATCATGTGTGTCCTTTCTAGACATGTGGATTGAGCTAAGTAACGGTACCCTCATTACTACATTATATAAAAAAGAAATTGATCATATTTCTTTTAGCTATTAGTGCCCATCCAAGAGCCTTAAAAAATGGCCGTGTTCTCACCTTTGCCGCAAAACAATGACCCAATGACGCTACTGATTGCCCTGGTCTTTACCATCTGAATAGCTGAGGGGTGTGTCAGTAACAGGCTGCTACTGCCTGAACTGGTGAAAAACAGAACAACAAATTTCTATTTATTCTTTTTACAAAGCGCATTCGATACATGTTTGTTTTAAAATCTACATATTTGAAAACTAGAAGATTGAAGGTTTCCAGTGGTGTTACTCATATGTTTCTAGGACAAAAACTTGCGGAGTTACAGATGTGTTTTTGGAACAGCCGCCTTTAGGGGGCTGTGGGCGTCAGAGGGTTAAGAAAACTATTCAGAAACACTGGCATATTTTAGCCACAGATCCAGTGTTCCATTATTGATCTATGTCTTTACTGTTAGACTGCATTACCCATGATGCTTGACTGATACAATTGCAAGACTGTATGTTCCATCATGCTTGCAAATTGACATGGGTGTCATGAATTTACTGCTGTGTATTTAACTCATGCATTTGGTCATTAGTGTAATTTACTCTGCCTGAAGAAGGTCTACTGAGCGCAGATTCGAGTAAAAAACTTTTTTGCACAGACTTGAGTGTAAGTTAATTTATTAGAAAAAATGTAATGTAACAAGCCAATCAGCCAACCAATCATTAAATCATATATTTACATACTTACAAATCTTACATTATAAAAAAACTTTCTAAGTCCAGAGTCCAGAAAAATCCAGAGTCAATCAGCCCATATACCTATTCTGTGAAGCCGCCGAGTGCTGTCGGCAATCAGCAGTGTGAAACAACAGAGCTACAGGCAGTTTCATGTCACATAATCACCTTTAGCAAAGAAGACTTTTTTAAAAATTGTATAATTCTGTATAATTACAAATTCAAAATGGCTGGGATATTTGTAACTAGTCCTAGATTACTATTTATGACAAAAGTTAAACAATACATCCAGATAGAATTATGATTTCTATATGACAGAGTACATATAGAGACGATCACAAAAATCACAAAACAATTTTGAGTTTTCTTTGTGAATGCTGTTGGGCATTCATGAGTGCCCTTTCGCCCTTTGCTCCAGGATTGTTCCCAGTCACATCCAGCTCTCTCAGTTTGCAGGAGTTAGATTTCAGTGCTAATGCCAGGGCCCTGAAACCCCTCTCTCTTATGTGGCAGTATGAGAGCCTGTAAGGACGGACATGCACTGGACATCAATAATTTAATACTTCAAGCTATTTAAACACTCATTATACAAACATGCTCATGTTATTTCAGTAAGTTACAGTCCTTGTGTGCAGCCTGAGAAAAGAAAAATAAGTCTACGCAGTGGAGGGTAAAAGCAGAGCAACAGGCACAAATGTTTGTTAAGTTCCATGTTCTATTTTCTCAAGGAGGAGGGAGGTAAATCCCCTTTATGGAGACCAGAGTCAAGCTGTAGCCATCTGCATTCAATTCAAATGGTAGCCTATAGAGTGATCTCCATTCTACACCCACTTGAATGCTCTCATGAAGGCATGTTACCACCAAACCACAAAACTCTGTGGAACACCACCTGGCCCTGTCGCAGTGACATGCACGGCGATCAAAGCTACTGGATTGTGTTCACCAATGATAGAATGCACTTTCAGTTGCTACCAGAGTAGAGCATCCCACTCTTTCCTCAAAAACATCTTGAAGAGCCAATTTGTTCCCAAGTCCCTCGTCTCCTAACATCACTACCCTGATAGAAAAGACACTCTGACATGGATCTGCAAATGCACCATGCAGTTTGGCCCAGGTCTACGTTTCAGATATTTTCAAGGGTCCAAATGCACATCGGCCCAAAAGTGAAAATGTACATAGAAGTGAAAATACGTTAGTTTGGATGTTTTGGTCAGCAGAAAAAAAACATGCATTGCATGGGATGCAAACCTGGGTCACTCGTTAACTAATCAGTTTTGCTACCCCTACACTAACAAGACTATGAAATATTGAGAGACAAACAGAGTCGAATTAATCTAGACATATATACTTTTACCTAAGTATTGCCCTTACATGTTTTAAAGGTAATGGATCAACTGTCTGATTGTTCTGCTAACTTTGACAAGGTGAATTATTGGACTGGACATGACACAATCTTCTAGGACCATTCCCACATGGTTTCATAATAGGAGTAACAAAATATATCCAAGCGGGAAAGTCATGTGAAGGGCAAAATGCAATCATGATGTAATGTTTTAATTTTTGGTACCTACTGCTTCTCTAAACGTACACCCAAGGTTTACAGGAAAATTATCTTAAAATGACCAGAGTAAAATGTGTACAATTTTATTTTCATGGACCAACCATGCTATGGCTACAGACAGGGCGAGTTTTCAGCTGGCAGACTGTGTTTGTGGTACTAGAAGTCAAGAGGTTACGAGTATTTTTTTTGTTTATCTTTACCAAAACAAACTGTAACATAACAAATGCCTCATTATCAAATAATCATCACGTTACCTTAGTTTTTCCAGATTACAAGTTGACTTTCCCAGAGCTTTAGAAAGTTGCTGCACTCCAATGTCCTGCAATTTGTTGTGGCTCAAATCCAGTGTTCGTAAATCAGTACTGGAGCTAAGTGCTTGAGCTATATATGTACAACTCTTCTCATCGAGATGACACAAACCAAGTCTGTGGGAAAAGACACAGGTCAGAAGGTTATTTCCATCAGAAAGGCCAGTTAGACTTAGACACATTCTATCGCAACATGCACCCATTTGTGCAAGGCTTAGTTTGTTTTTTTGTTTTTTTTAAACACCAAACAAATTGGCACTGAATCAGTCCCTTCATCTGCAATGCTAACTTAAAATACAATTACAAGTAAAGCACTGGTAAAGTAGACACTATCTTAACTGAAATACTGATGGTCAAATTGAATGACTGCCGAATATGTGGTGCAGGTAGGGTGACCACCTCCAAAAAGACTAAATGTGGGACAAGTAGCAAGTTTAAGTGGGACAATGTTGGACAGACATGATACGCTTAAGATATACTGTCAATCTAATTTATCAAGAAACATTTTATTTTGCCTTTCAAACCTACTGTCCAAAAAATAAAGACACTACCTGCCCCAAAAGATAACCCATAGGTGGCTACATCTTACAAATAAAAAATAAAATGCTATCATATTGCCTTTGTCTTTATTAGGACATTATCAAATTAGTGACTTGTCTAAAGGACCAGGCACTATTCAGCTAAAAGTATGCTTTCGGAAATGATGTCACAGTTTTGATCAAATTAAATTCAAAAACTTAAACACAAAAACTATCAGGCCTAATTTAACAATTTCACTGCAAAATATCAGATAAACAGATAGATATAATTTATTCATCTCAAAGGGAAATTCAATTGTTTCAGCAGCCTTAAAAACGTACAGCAAGCACACATACAAAGACAAAAATGCTTTCACCCATAAGAGGTAGTTGTCAAGGCATAATCACCAACTGAGTGCCAAAGTGAGACTGTGACTGCCTGGTAAGACATTAATAACACATTGCAATAGAGTAGTCCACAAACCAGAATGTGCATATGTATAGAAATGAAGCCCTCCCAACTAGGGAAAGTTGAAGTACATTGCACCTCAAGACAGGCCTAGCCTATGCAAAGTTAAATAACAAACAAAGACTACCACCGTGTGTTTGAATATTACTTTCAAAAGAAATGCTGCTGATATAGGCTACTGATAAACAGCGGCGCGCAATCACTTTAAGACTTTCATCAAGTGACTGAAAGCACATGTTTTCGTTTCTGTGGCCACACTGGCCAAGGCTGCCTGACCTGAATGAACAGCGTGCTCTCAGTTTTGAGATTACTGACAACTCTAGGAGTGTCAGTGTGGCACTCCAGCTGCACAGAGGCTGACAGGAAAAGACTGCAGAGGGTGACCAACACTGCACAAAAAATCATTGGCTGCCCTCTGCCTTCAGTTGCCACCATCTTCAACTCCCGCTGTCTCAGCAGGGCCAGGAACATCTTAAAGGACAATACCCACCCTGGTTTCCATCTCTTCAACCTGTTGCCATCTGGTAGGCGTTTCAGGTCCATAACAGCCAGAACAAATAGATTCAGGAACAGTTTCTATCCCAAAGCTGTCATCATTCTGACCTCACATATGCACTGAGGACTGTTAGATTTTGTATGTGGGTGAGTGTCTGTAGTGAAACCAGGGGAACCGCTCTGACACACCATCCCCATGTGCATTCCCGTACAGCTGCCTACCCCCCCCCCCCCCGATCCATACTTGCATTGATTGTTATTTATTTGTTTTATTACCTCCACCAGTGCACTACCTCAACACACTGTATGCTGCTTGCCAGTTTGTACTCATGTCTGTCATATCTGTCATTGTCTGTCTGGGTACTCAGTGGCTTTACATAGGTGCTCTCTTCTTTTTTTTGTATAATAGTTTTGTACAGTAGTTTTGGAAAGGACTTATTTATACTTGTAATAGTTTTACATAGGACATATTTATACTTTGCGCTGTGTGCACTTTTAAGGAGTTGCTTCAAACCTCATTATACTGTGTATATAATGACAATAAAGGCTTTCTATTCTATTCTATTATTGTACATGTGCCCCTGATTGTCTTACCCAAGTTCCTCCAGTTTGCATTGTGGGTCCTGGATCGCTTCCAAAAGCTTTCTGACATGGGTCAACTCCGATTTGTTTTTGGTGAGATCCAACTTTTTGAGGTATGTGGGATTTGACATCAGGGCACGTCCAAGGCAGGCAAAACCCCAACGTGTAACAGAGCAGCCTAACAATCTATGAAAAACATCCAGTAAAAATGTATTTGTTAACATTAAGGATTAATAAATTTTTGCTCTATACAAAAATCTATGACTGTAGATAGACTATAGATAACTATGAAACAAGTTCAACATGCTTAGGTTATCATTACAGTCACACATATGTTAACATGCTCGACCATGTTCACATAAATGGGGTGGTGTCTGACTTTGATGGCATCAGATTACTTTGCTGGCACCAGATGGCCAATTGCAATATGGGGGAGCTAACTTATAGTAATAAGAGCAAATTTAGTACTTGAATACTTTAGTACTTAGTTAAAATACCCAAACTTAGTTTAATAACTCTTTTCAGTAAGTAATGGAAGTCAGAACCAAAAGGTGTGCAAATAATGAGCTGCCTTGATGTATTCTATGTTGTGTATATTCAAATTTGTGTCATTCTAAAAATGCTCCTGTCTTTTTAAGACATTCTGACACAATCTTTGCACTTTTGTCTGTGGGATCTTCTAAACAATGGTGATAATCGTTCCAAGGCAACCGGTCGGTGGACAGGACTTTATATGCTTTCATTTCTTATCTTGAACTAACGTTCAGGGGAACTCCAGTACATTCACATAATTTAGCTATTAGAGGGCATCATGTACTGTATGTTCAACTGGTGCAAAACTGTCAGAAGCCATTCAGAAATGAGCAAGTGAGCCAACTACTATCATGAGCACAACAAAACATAGCTATATGGGCAGATTAGGCTTCTATTTTGACATACAGAATCTGCCTTGACAACTGCTTTAAAGGTGCTTACAAACAACCCCAAATCCAGAGCCTAACGTACTGTATGTCACAACCAAACTTTAGTATATAGATTAGTATAATGAAATGGACCAGAAAAAGATATCAAAATAGGCTGAGAGCTGGCTTATGTACTATGCAACTCAACCTAAATTCCAACTGCAACATGGGTGCTGGATATTTTTTGTTGTGTTGTAAAATGTTATGAATAAATACAAGGACTGTCAAACGATTCATCTCATCAAATTATGTCACACCACTTCGATGGAAAATGTTAATTTTGAACATTACATTTACATTTATGCATTTAGCAGACGCTTTTATCCAAAGCAACTTACAACTTGTCAACTATCAAGTGTTCAGGGCCAGTCTCCCCTAGAGCAACTTAGGGCTAAGTGCCTTACTCAAGGGCACAACGGTGGCAGCTGGGATTCAAACCCACAACTTTTCAGGCTGCTTGCATGCTAGCCAGGTTCCTTAACCACTACGCTACCACCGCCCTACATTACAGCAGACTTTATCTACAGCATAGCAGTTTAATTTCTTGAATGCTGCTTTAATTATGAATCTCAAGAATCATAATTTGTTCACAAAAACAAAGGTTTTGTCATTTTGTCTCTCAGTTCGTGGTGCTACACCATAAATTGGTGATTGAGGGCTTGTTGGATCTGGATCCTTGAGACCTATGTATCACTAAAATTTCACCACCTAGGGCAAAATGGTTCTCAAGTTATTCCACAAGAACTGTGTATGACCAACCTGTCTTGTTGGGTGGGCAGCGCAGGGGTGGCACACTCCCTGGGCACCAAAAAAGCTTATATACTATGAGCCCACTGGGGCTCCATCTCCACCTACATGAGTTGTAGTTTGTGAATTTGGTGACATAAATGACCCTCTATATGTCTGCTAACACCCTCCAACTAAGTATTTAACTTATTATTATGCTTTTAATGTCTGTTTATTGATCTACAGTCTAGCAGGTGTAACGCAACAGTTACATTAGGGGTTACAATGGGGGTTCGAGAAAAAGTGGATTTATATAATTTATGTGGGACTATATTTTCAACATCGGACCTTGCAACACCCATCAGTGCAATACCTAACAGTGTAACACTTTTTGTGCTGACACACAAACACACACACACACACACACACAGAAACACACAAACACAGCTTGAATTTACCTTAACGTTTCCAATTTACAGTATGGATTTCTAATCCCGAGAGCAAGTGACTTGACTCCTGAATCCTCCAAGTTATTTTCACTGAGATACAAGTCTTTCAAACTCAAAGACTTCATGCTCAGGACGGAGGCCAAGATGGAACAGCTACTTGCGGTGATATTGCAGTTATTAAGGCTGAAAGATAAACAACATCTATTACTTCAAATATTTTCAATGCAACGAACTCTTTTAGTTGGGAATGTATTTCCTATAGCACAGTGGTGGATCTAGAACACAGTTTATAGGTTCCAAAGTTCAATTTAGGTGGGCCAAAAAAGCTGCCCCTCCCCCTTGTCCAACAAAAATCTGCAGTCCTAGCTTCGTCCACTCGCCAAAAAAAAAAAGTGAGAATGGAGATTGGGTTACTCATTCGCCCAATCTCCATTCTCATTCTCCATTCTCAAAAAACATAATGTCTGTCAAACCTAATCTCTGATTGGATGGACCCATCTAGGCCCACCCCTGTATCCGCGCCTGTACACTGTTTAAGTGCTGCCATGGCTCTTTCTGTATGTGGCAAATTCATGAAAAACAGTAAATTATGGAGCATGAAATAGGCACATAAAAGCATGAAACCCACTTTAACTTCTCAAGTTGACAGTCTTTTTCTTGAAGGAACAAAGACAATGTCTTTATTCCTGAATCTTCCACAGCATTCATGCTTATATCCAGCTCTTTAAGAGGTGAGGGCTTGTGTCTCAGGCCCGAACACAATGTAGCACAGCCCTCTTCTGTTATTCCACAATGAGAAAGTCTAAAAAAAAAAACACACTTGTGAAGGCACTATGCAAGTTTAAAGCGCACATATGAAGAAATAGCCATTTTGATACAATGCTAAAATGTTAATGTTTGGTCATACACTTCACTTAGCAACACATCATATAAATCTGATAGCTTCTGGCTGTACTTTTGTTGTAACTCCTTTTTTGCAGTCTCACATATATATATGTAATATAAATATAAATATAAATATATATATATATATATATATATATATAAAATGGAAGTAAATGGAAGAGAGACATTTTTTGGTCCTAAAATCCCCTCAGGAGAAAACGAAAAAAAAGAAAAATTGTGGATACTCACTCAAGTTTCTCAAGAACACTATGCTTTAGCAGATCTGCAAGGCACTCTATTCCTGCGAGACCAAGATCGTTGTCACTCAGACACAGCTCTTTCAGATGGCCAGGGTTAGACTGCAGCGCAGTAGCCAGAGTAACACAGCGATTCGCAATAACCCGACAATCCTTGAGGCTGTGAAGAAAAGACGCCCTTTTAACTACATCCTAAAATAACCACTGTACTCCATTTAATTCTCAAATTACCAATACATTCAACATTATTTGGATACATTAACAAATATATTGTAGTTACATGTTTTTATGCAACTGTATTAGTCAAAGCAGTTAGTTAGCAGTGCTGTGAGCGTATATGGCATGATGCAATTTGGGCTGTCAAGTGATTAAAACTTTTAAACATGACTACTCTGATGAAACAGATAGTTAATCACAATTATTTACACAATTAATTGTAAAATTTGAACACTGCAGCAGACTTATTCTACATCATGTTATGTTTCTTAAAGGTGCTACATGCAGGAATTTAGGGTAAAGATTTTATTTTTTAAGTAAATCATATTTTCTATGTAAAGGGCATGTGGTGTAATGATGTCTAGACGGGAGTTTAAAAAAAAAAAGATCATTTTGTGTGTTTATTTCCATGATCTGAAGTTTAAAATTCAGACGTAAAAACTATTATTGTTTACATAATCCGTGTTGGCTGTGTGTTCACATTAGTAAAATAATACTGAGCTCAAGGAACACAGAATGTTGCAAACGCCACCCACAGGAATGAATGGGATGAATGTTTAAATGTGCTGCAGTCCCTTACTCCTCCTTCCTTTATAACGAGATAACCACCCCCTCTTCCATAAGAAAGGCTTCAGTCAGTTGCAGAGTACACATCATTGAAAGCCATAAGGCAGAGAGCAGTACAAGGGGCCAGTCAATTGGCACCAGTTACAATGATAATACAATAATTTTATTTTACACCGTAAGCTGGTTTGAAAAAGTAAACTAAAGTTATTTTTAAAGTTGCTAAAAGGTCCAAAAATGCCACGGATATGATTGTTATATAATGATAAGGGTATTATCGCTTGCATTAGGCCTACTTCCACGTTTGGAAGTACACATCTATCTGAGAGGATATTGTTGTTTCACATATTCTTGAGCGTGAACAGGTTATTTGTACTTGCCTGACCCCCATTCTTTACTGCTTTTGACAAAGCACATATCTTAGTCTATGATATAGGCAGAATGCTCACACAGAACATAGGCACAGCAGACAGCCCAACTAGACATCTCCATTTCCTGGTTTTCCTGGGATTGGTATTTCTTTTTACCGCTTGTCCCATGTGGACAATTGATCTAATTCACATTCACAAATTCATAGTTTCACTAAACCTGCTCTTCTGCTGTCACATCACCATTTTCTTTCGATTATCTTGGTACATAGAATCAAGCTGGCTGGTGATCCATGTTGGCTAATCATTTGATGGACTCTGGCAAAAGTTTACTGTGTATATTTATCATAACCTATTCTACCATTCATTCCAACCATGCACAATGCTGAGCATGTAGCCCATTTAGTTACATAACATGGAAGATGTGTGCTCAGACAAAAGGATGTCAATAGGCAATGATGAAAGATGTCAGGTTTTTTCTACTGTTCTGCATCTTCTGAGTTGAAAGCAGCGGAAAAGACTTGTGAGGCATGAGCCTATGTGTAATAAATCGCTTGTCATGCTCAGTGCATTCAGTTGGCAGAGCTACTCTAGCAAAAAAAAAAAAACATCTCTACCTTGTAAAAGGAAAACAGCATTAAGTGCAGTATTTCTCCTACTGAAAACCTATATCTCTGTAGTATGTATAATACTTCTATAATATCTCTATGGTGTTCCATTTTTTAATAACAAAATGTCCCAAAATACTATACGATTCTTCTGGAACTCTATAATAGTTTTTCCTATTTGGAATTCAGGTTTTGATTTCATATGGCATAATGTTCCTTTTGAAATAACAAACATAGTGTACTTCAGACATTTACAGATAAAGCTGTAAGTAAACTCGCACCACATTGCGTTTAGTGGCCTACAAAAACCTACATGTTGCAGGTTCAGGTTCATATCATTTCCTTATCAATATGATATTCCAGTTGACTTTTGTTAATAGAACCTGTGTTAATGGCTATATTCCTTATCACATTGAAGTGAGACTGCATTCGCACACCATTAATGCGTTAACTTAACGTTAGCACTAGCTTTACGTTTAATTTGTTGTTCTATTTCTTTCAGTACTTACATAAGCCTCTCGAGTTTGTTAGAAGGATCTCCAAGACATTCTGACAATATGTTAAACCCTGTGTCACCTGGGTTACTCCCACAGAGATCAAGCTCTTTCAGATTTGCTGGATTGGACTTCATAGCTGAGCCAAGAAAGTAATTTCCACGCTCCGTAACGCTACAATTCGCCATCCTGTGGAGAGGACAATAAATGCAGATAATCTAAAAACTCAGAAACACTCAAACGGGTGATACAAATCTAAATATACAGTATGGGCTATAGTGTATAAAGCAGGACAAATAATTATTGGAAAGGTATTTTCAACTGGAATATTGACATGAAATTTTGATTTGATTTGATTGCAACCCAAAAAATCATATGTAAAGGAATCTCATAAATGAGGTTATGTGTAATGAAATGAAATGGCAGAGGAAAAAAGTACTAAAAATACCAAGTAAAAGCAGTGAACAAGTAAACCACAAGAAACCATCTATAAATCATTTGAAAGCAATCCTACCTCCCATCTGTGCGTAATAATATCAACCAGGTTAGTACATTTTGGTGGGCCACAAAAATGTCATTTTTTTAATACTAAAGTCTAGCACAAGACAATCTCATGTTGGTAAAGACAAAAAGCTAACCCATGATATCTTTAACCTTATTGCTGCAAATGCATATCAATCCAACTGTTTGCAGATGTAATTCAAAACCTCTGACCTCCACTGGGGCCATTATCTGTTTGTGGGAGGAGTATCTAGCCATCATCAACCAGACACTCACAGGGGATCCTTGCAAGTTTTCTATTCAGGGCGTCAGAAGAATAGTCATATGTAGCTCAAGAGCCAAGGACCAGCCACTAAGACAGAGTTCAGTGAACACTTGGAGGAAGCTATTACATCTGTTCCAGAAAAAGAAATAGGCAAAGCATCTCACAGCTATTGCCTATTGCCTATTTTTTTAAACACTTGGACAAAGCATAGAATACTGTGGGATTGTCTGATCAGACAGCTGACATACTCTATGCCAGATCTGGAGTGTAAATAGCTGTGAAGTACATTGTTCATTGTTTCCTCTGTCACAAATGTACCTGCTACCTTAGAGATCTTCCCACAGGTGGGTGGCTCTTAAGTTAATCCTCTGACTATCCTTTTGACTCCCATAACAGAAAACCTGCAAGACATCCTGTGAGTGTAGGGTTAACAGTATATATATAGTGATATTTCTCCCACTTGCAGATAATGGCCCCCAATGGAAACAAGAAGAGTCAAAAGTTTTGAAATATATCTATAGTGATATTGGTTTGTGCAGCAATAAGTGTCTGGTGATAGCTTTTTGCCTTTGGTCATCATTGGATGTTCCTGTGTCAAAAAAATTGTATCCCACAAAAAGTTACTAACCAGGCTAATATTTATGTATGCTGGTCAGAGGCATAATTACCTTTAAACTACTTATAGAATAAAGATGGTTCTTTACCTTTCTGTGCTTTGTGTTTAATGTTTTTTTCTGTGTGTGTTCAATACTTCCCTCCTGCTGTTTCAGACTTTTCATCACTTTATTTCCATTACACTTAATGTTATCTATTGGCTTTAAAGTTCTAATTTATTTAAATGTGTGAATTTCTTGGGCTAATACCAATGTCTGGCCAAAATTTCATGTCAGCAGTCCAACTCAAAAATACAATTACTGAAAAAAGTCTATGTGAGAGAGAGTAAGTGGGAGAATTTTACACATTTCACAACAAGCTTACCGCAGTATCTCCAGTTCAGAACATGGATCACCTAGTCCCTCTGCAAGAATTTGTATCTCTGAGTCCTGCAGACTATTGTTGCTCAGATCGAGTTCCTTCAGGCCTAAAGATTTTGTTTTTAGTGCCAATGTGACTTCTTTACAAAGATTCTCAGTTAATTCACCGCCGTTTAACCTGTGAGAGTGGGAGTGGGAGTAGAACACATGTTGAAGTTGCAATATCACCGCTATCAGTTCTAACACAGGGGTTAAGAGTATTGTTGCATTTTTCCCTTCATTGTTTTTCTGTCTATACACCACAACCATGGTTCGTTTCATTTAAAACTGAACCGGATATTTCTTTTATGGTTTAAATGCTTGATTATTGTCTATACACATCAGTTGCAACCAGGTGATATATCAGGACCATCCAAAATGTTGTGGGAGATTGTGGGAGATTCCATTCACTCCATTCACTGCGCTTTCCGAACAATCAGAGGTCAGTTATACTGACCACTGCTAAAGTATAATGACCGCTGTCAGTGGCAATGAGATGTTTGATTCATATTCACATCTGCATATCATTCCGCGAGTAGACATCTACCACATTTACTTATCGCAATGGAACTTAGTTGAAAGTAAAAGGAGATAAACTGTGTTCTGAAGAATGTTTCAAGTTCAAGTTGCATTGCAAGATCCCTCTGCCTTCTGCGTCCTGTCTGAAAATATTTTCCTGTGATGACCGGGCGGACTGTACATTATCCCTTACATAATAAAACTATGTATTATATATTATTATTTAAAAAAAGAGCATTGTTGCATAGCCAGCATACTTTATTCTCTCCAGCCGAAATGTGGAGTCCTTCAGTATATTGCGGAGTCTTTTCAATCCTTCCTTTGATGTATGTCCAGACAGATCAAACTCCCTCTCAGGAGTGGAAGACATTTGACAATTATAAAGCCTAAAAACACAAAACAAAAATGTGAAGAAAGGATAGCTTCAAAGTTTTATCAGGAAGACTTGGATCTCCTCTCTGCCTACAATCATTATTCTTGTCACCACGCCTTTCATTCATAAATGGCAAAAACAGAGATCAACCGACTCACAGATGGGGGCCTACAGCATAGCCTGTTTCTATATGCATTTCCTGTACTTCACGTCTCTTTGTATATGTTCTAAATATTCTTAAAATGTTACTGCATAGGTTTGTCTAGCTTTTGAAATGTTGCCACTGATGTTAATAATTGGTAATTATGTGCAATGAAAGCCTTGTTAAGTCATAAACCACAACTATACATGTCTACTGACATGAGAGTCTTCAGATGGCAGTTGGGATTCTCCAGTGTGGTGGAGAGAATTCTCATTCCTGATTCTGCAATCCTATTGTTACTGAGGTCAACATGTGTGAGACTTGAGCCTGATGTGAGAACTGATGCCAGAAGATCACAGATCTTCTCAGTAAGACCACAGTCAAATAACCTGCAGGAAACACACACAGTCAAAACAGTAAGACACACAGATCTTACTTGACAGCAGTAACGAAGCAAAGTGAAATTGATTTGATGTTGCTGTGAACCTACAGTAAACCGTGATAACCAAATCAGATCAGATATCTGTTATGGTCATGTGGTACATTAGTGTCTAACCTCCAGTAATCCTTACCACCATTAATTACCACGATTAATACACAGACAAATACAATTACTGAATATAAAGATGCACTGGGTCTCATTAGTATTCACCGAAGTATCTGTAGTTTGCAGTGAGGGGCCTTCAATCCAGCACAGAGTGACCTTAGTCCTGAATCCTGCAGCTCATTCTCACTGAGGTCCAACTCTCTCAGGCTAGAGCATTCTGACCCCAGAATGGAAGCCAGAAATTCACAACTAACTTTTGTCAGATTGCAGTCTTTGAGCCTGTGAAAAAGAATTTAGTAAAAATGTTTAATTCTGATGGCCTGTACATCCACAATATTTGTCTTCATGTTGCTTAGTGCAGTATGAGAGACCTATATTTCCCATAGGTTGTAAAATTTATAGCAATTTCCATGGTATAATATAATATTATATATAATTATATTATTATTTTATAAATTATTATTATATGTTTTAAGAAGTACATGTGATAGTTGTTGTGGTGTGTGTATATAGGGGTGTGGGGTGGGGATGGGTCACCTGATATTCTCTAGTTTGCAGTGAGGATCTCTGAAGATCTGTAAAAGCTCCTGCAATCCTGAATCTCCTGGGTCATTATAGCTCAAATCTAGCTCTTTCAGGTGTGATGGGTTTGATTTCAACGCTTCTGCCAGAAAACCAATGCCCTTTTCTGTGAGTTTGCATTCTGTCAGACTGCATAAAATACATAGCTGTTAGGACAATAATCATTCATAGATCTTCCTTTAATTTATTTTGACATATATATCAAATGAAAGTTCTAGATTAGCCCATTCTACTGGCAAAATGGTGCATTAAAAAAATATTACTGAAAAAACAAAAAACGTACCACTGAACACACAAAACCAATTGGTGGCAAAAATACAAAAAAGGCAAACAGAAAAGACTTCTTATGTCACTAACAAACTATGATGGACCAATACATGAAAAAGAGTGAGACTTTTCATTTTTGCTTTGCTTCTTCACCTTAACCTTCACTCTTTTCTATTTAATACTCACTTCAATCTCTCTAGTTTGCAGAGCGGGCTCTGTAGGATAGTGGAAAGGTGCTGAACTCCGTTGTCTCCAGTCCAGTTATGACTCAGATTTAGCTCTTTCAGATGGCAGGGATTCAATTTTAGGGCTGCAGCCAGGTGCTTGCACCCCATCTCTGTTATTTCACATTTATAGAGTCTAAATACAGACAATGAAAAATTGTTAAATTCATTGAATTTCTCTAAAATGAACTGATTAGGAATTTTTATTCAAAACAACAGACTTGTGGCAACAACACCTTTTGACAATAGAAGTCTAATTATGCAGGGTAATTTCTTTTATAATAGTGTTACTTTAATGTTAATGAAAACATGACAAACATGAAAATCTTCACACCTAAGTATTTCCAGTTTGCAGTGGGGATTTCCAAGTCCAGCACAGAGGTGATGCATCCCTGAATCCTGCAGGTCATTGAATCCTAAGTTCAACTCTCTCAGACAAGAAGATTCTGCCTTCAGAGCAGAGGCCAGATATTCACAACCACTACTTGTGATTCTGTTGCTGTACAGTCTACAGATAAAAGAAACAATAAAACAAAAATATTATTTTAGAGAGAGAGAAGCCTACACAGAGAGAGAAGCCTACACAGAACAGTTAACAGCGCTGGTAGGGGAGCCCAACATGGACCAATAGAAGATGTAGGGTCTGGTGACGAGTGAGAGACCTCCCAAGGCACCAACAAACACATATCAAAATGCCTTTGTACACAGCATAACAAAGCAAAACAAAACTAAATGAGAGCAACAAACAAGCAAAATAACAAATATGGAGAGGTAGCTGATGAGCTCCAACTCTTATGAGCTCCAGCTTCAATATGAATATACAGAGACACAGGCAATAACAGTGAATGGATATAAAATCAATTACAGTATAGGCTACTCGAATTAATACGTGTAATTTTTGCTGGGTTGTGCAAAGGGTAAATGTCAATTCCTTGTCAGGCCTCCATTTAATTCTTTCCTTCCTCCAGGGTGTAAGTCTACACCGTGAAACACATCATGTGCTAAGCACTAGCTATGTGACGGTATATAACGGCACTGAATTTAAAGCGAACAATGTATTTTACATAATTAGCAACATAATATTTTCAATCATTACAAATCGTAGAACTGAAACCTTGGGTACTGAATCCCTAGACATTTGCTGTTACACTGTTTGAGTTTCAAGTATTGAGCGACTAAGGGAAATGCATGTAAGAGCGGTTTTTTACACCAAAGAAGTTTAAAAGCAAAAAGAAAAAAAAAAGTTTTATTTTTCTTTGGATAGCATACACAGCACCATGTGCTATGGTCATATTGCCTCACCACTTATGAGGTACTTACTGTAACTTCTCCAATATACAGTTAGGATCAGTCAGTGCCTCACAGAACAACCTAAATCCTTCCTCTCCTGGTTTACTGTAGTTCAAATCCAATTCCTTTAAAGTGGAGGCATCAGATCGCAGGTAAGAGGCCAAGGCAAAAAAACCTTTATCTTTTGTGCTACAGTAAGACAATCTGAAACAAAACAAACAAACAAAACAAAGCAGAATACCTCAGTCTTAAAGCTTTAAACTAGTGTTGCCACATTAGAGCTAGGTGCATACCAATGCATAACAAATTTAACAATCAATCGCACAAACAATGTACTTTTCTTTCTCTAGTCAAACATCAACTTCAGTTAACATTGTACTACCAGCATACAGTCACCTTTTTGTTTCAAAAAATGTCATGCATTTCAGATGACAAAAAGAGACATTACCCAAGTGTCTCCAGTTTACAAGAAGAGTGCTTTAGAGCTGAGCACAGCTGTTCAATCCCACAGTCCTGTAGATAATTATGGCTTAGGTGCAACTCTTTTAGGTTTCCAGATTTTAGTGCTGAGTCTAGAATTGCACAACTTTTCTCTGTAAGACCACAGCATTGAAGCCTATGTTTAAGAGAAATGAGGTTACATTCATGTATACTTATAACCAAAATGTACTAATAGCATCCTATTTTAACACATTTGCATAATGTAATACATATCTTATGTGTACTATGTTATACAATGACATACATGAGAGATGAGTACTTCCCTGAATACCTACGTTGCTTTTCTGGAGGCTTTGACCACTGGAAGCAGCATCTTAAAGGCCATCATCAGATTGTGCATATCTCCTTAGGTCAAAATCTTTGAGTTCCTCTTCTGATGTCAGTAACACAAAGACAAGTGCTGACTGCTGACTAGGAGAGAGCTTGGTTTTGGACAGAATTCCTGAGCTCAGGTAGCTTTGAATTTCCTTTACTAGTGAACAATCCATCAGTTCATTCAAGCAATGGAAGAGATTGATACATTTTTCTGGAGAAGGAGCCTGTCTGATCTTATCCTTGATGTACTTTGCTGTCACATCAATGTTCTCAGGAATAAACCGGGGCTCACCCATAACCTCTGCAATGAGAGCCTGATTGCTTTGTACTGACAGGCCAAGAAGAAATCGGAGGAAGAGGTCCAGGACTCCATGCTCAGACTGTAAGGCCTCATCCACTGCGTGCTTGTGCAGGTCAGACAGTGTTTTACCAGAACAACTCAAGGACTGGTCTTGATCAAGCACATTTACTCCATTTCTCTTGAAAGTCAAAAAGACAAATAAAGCAGCAAGGTACTCTTGAATGGTCAGATGAACAAAAGCATAGACTTTCTTTTGGGAGAGCCCAAATTCCTTCCTAAAGATCCGAGTGCATAGTCCTGAGTACATAGCTGCCTCCTCGATCCTTATACCACTCTTTGTCAGATCTTCCTCATAAAAGATCAAAATGCTCTTTCTTAAATGTCTGTATGCCAGTTCTCCTAATTTAAACAAAATATCTTCAGTGGTGAAAGGAGAGTCTCTGTATTTGTCCCTGGTGACCCTCAACTGATGTGTTACGAAATGCGTGTACATTTCTGTCAGTGTTTTGGGGACCTCTTCATTATCTTGATTGCCCAACAGCTTCTCAAGAACAGTTGCTGATATCCAGCAGAAGAGTGGGACATGACACATAAAGTACAGGCTCCTTACTGATTTCAGATGTTCAAAGACATTACACGCTGTCTTTTGATTGGGTATTTTCTTTTGAAAGAATTCTGCTTTCTGTGAGCTGTTGAATCCCCTTACTTCTGTCACTCGGTCGACAAAGGATGGAGGGACAAGATGAGCTGCTGCCGGTCGGGAAGTTATCCAGATGAGAGCAGATGGAAGGAGATTACCCAAGATGAGGTTTGTCACTATCACATCCATAGTTGAAGGTTGTAAGGTGTTAGACAGCTTTGTGTTGTTTTGGAAATCTAAATAGAGTCGACATTCATCTAATCCATCAAAGATGAATACAACTTTATGTTCATGGAGACACAATTTGGATTCTTCCACTTCTGGAAAAAATGAATGGATGATATCTGTCAAACTGTGGTTTCCGGTCATCAAATTCAGCTCACGAAAAGGAAGTGGAAAAATGAAGTCTATGTCCTCATTGGCCTTTTCTTCAGCCCAGTCTAGAACAAACCTTTGGACTGAGACTGTTTTTCCAATACCAGCAACTCCCTTTGTTAGCACACTTTTGACAGGTTTGTTTTGTCCAGGACGCTGTTTGAAGATGTTGTAGCATTCAATGGGTTTGTATTCTATTGAGGGCAAAAGAGTTTTCTCAATCAGATGCACCTCATGCTCTGTATTCATTCTACTTTCCTCCTCTGTTATGTACAGCTCTGTATACATGTCCATTGAAAAGGTAGAGTTTTCTTGCTTTTTTGCCTTTTGCCAAGCATACTGGAATTTCTCTTTAAGACTGCTTTTGGCCTTCTTGTAGATGTCACATCTAAAAGAAATACATTTTAAACATCAAAACTCTTTACTTCTTACAAAGGCATGCATTTCACACTGCGTGTTAAAGACCCTATGTAAAGTCACAGCCATTAGACTTTAACACTGGCATTGCAGTCCAAAACCAAAAATACTCATAGGTTGCCAGGTTGAGGAGCATAAACTGACCTAAGCTCAAGGGCTATGAAAATATTTGGAATGTTTTCATACCATGACAGTATAACTTTCTATGTGTCTGCCAGTTGACCTCTTTAGATTGAGCACCTCCAGTCAAATTATCAACCAATAACACAACTTTCAAAGAATGTCATGAATACAGTGATACATTTTAAGATTCCAGTTGAACATTCCAAGGTGTCGATCTACTAAAGTAGGTTACATACTTGTATGTGCTTTGACATGTCATTCAAACCAAACCTCAGCAGGCAATCTAAACCATTATGGACCATCTATAAACACCTCAGCTTTAAACTAGTGTTGCCACATTAGAGCTAGGTGCATACCAATGCATAACAAATTTAACAACCAATTGCACAAACAATTATTGGTTGAACGTACCACTAAATTTTAAAAAAGTGTCCATCAACTAGGAAAGGAAATGCAAACAGGGCTATGAGTTGACTGGCTATTGCTTTAAATCAATGCTCATAAGCAGTAAGAGCTTCTCATTTGATACTTGAAAAAAGTGTCCTATACCAGCATAGACCTTAAAGGAGAAATCCGGCATGATTCAATCATAACCCTGTTGTTTGAGGTCACTGGGTACTGTCTGTAGGAAATAGAACAGGGAATTAGCTACAGTGTAGGCCGAATAGCAAACTGGCAGCTAATATTAACTGAATGGGGCATAGGAAAATGAAACTAAAAGTGAGTTTCTGTGCCCCATTCTGTAAGGGTTAGTTACCAGTTTGCAATTCAGGCTATGCTGTATCATATTTTCTCATTCTTTTTCCTACTGACAGCACTCAGGGACCTCAAACAACATGACTATGGATTGATTCACACCGGATTTCTCCTTTAACTGCTGGAATAAACCTTTTTTTATTCTACACTGTACTCTTACCTTTCTTTATGGGGACGTTTTTGGAAGTCCTCTGGAATCACCACGGACAGTTCACTGTTTATGGATACACAGAGAGGAAATAGATTATACAAGCCTGTCCAAATTGATTCACTTGAAGACAGTACAGTCAACAACATATTTTTCTTGTGTGTAGACATAAAAGTAACAATCATGGAAACCGTAATGAAAAATCAACTAGGATTTAAATCATTATCCAGAGTGACCTGTGCCCTGTGGTTTCACGTTGCTAAGTACTGTCGGCAGGTTTGAGAATGACATAATTTGGTACAGTGAAGACCAAATAACAAAATGGCAGCCACCGCTAACTAATGAGGGTAAGAAAGCTGTCCTATACCCACATCTGTTAATGCTTTCGTTCCTACCGACAGCAATCGGCAGCCTCAAAGAACAGAGATATGGGCTCACTGACTCCAGATTTTTTCTTTGAAGACAAAAGCTGATAGTCATTCAGTGTCTAATGTCTGTTACTATGTGTTATCTTTACCACTGGCACTGGCAATAAGTTTTATGATCCTAATTTACATCTTTCATATCATTCAAGAACTGCAGTCTGTTCTCTTATTACACCAGGACTTAAAGTGAAAGTCAGCAAGTAACTATGTTACTATGCAACATATGAAACTTTCAAGATTTGTTCAGAACAGTTTTTTTCTCAGCAGAAGCTACAGCAGCAAAGTCATTCCTAAAATCACTGAAACAAGTCAACTGATTTTGGCAAGCTGCAGCACATGAAGTGGGATTATTGTCCACTGCTCAGTAGGAAGTCCCCTTCCCTCCTTAATACTCGGCCCATTAAACAAAATTATTTCTTTCATCTGTGGACCCTGTACTATTACTAAGGGTCTGAGCTGTAAGACTGGTCTGTATGAAGTCTCCTCCACGAAAAAAATCTTACCCGGGACACAATAATAAGCACCACCATTCCCCTTAACTGCTCTACAGTCACAGTAAAATACGGTCTTTTGAGACCTGTTTGCTTAATACTCTACCTGTCTTCATGAGGACCTGGTCCTTTTCCAAACTCGATTGGCATCACCATGGATTGTTCATTCTTCATGGACACAATGGTAGACACGGGTGATGTAGACCTGTCCAAATTCATTGCACTTACTACAGACACAATATTCCACCCTCTGCACTTAAGGCCAATTCATAGTCAACACAATTACGCAAACGTTGCTGTGAACACAAGCTTGTGCTTTCTTTCAACACAACCTGAGCATGTCTTGTTTGGCATGCTTCCATTGATTCCCATGTTATCATGCACATAAGTGCGTCGAGTCACAAAATTTGACATACACACTTTGCAACGCAAGTACACACTATGGTGTCCTTGAGTTCAAGTTTGTGTATGCGTGCATTAACTATGAATAGTGCTATATAGTAACAGTATTTCTTTCATCTGTGGACCCTGTACTATTACTAAGGGTCTGAGCTGTAAGACTGGTCTGTATGAAGTCTCCTCCAGGAAAACAAATCTTACCCAGAACACAATAATAAGCACCACCATTCCCCCATAACTGCTCTACAGTCACAGTAAAATACGGTCTTTTGAGACCTGTTTGCTTAATACTCTACCTGTCTTCGTGAGGACCTGGTCCTTTTCCAAACTCGATTGGCATCACCATGGATTGTTCACTCTTCATGGACACAATGGTAGGCACAGGTGATGTAGACCTGTCCAAATTCATTGCACTTAATACAGACACAATATTCCACCCTCTGCACTTAAGGCCAATTCATGGTCAACACAATTACGCAAACGTTGCTGTGAACACAAGCTTGTGCTTTCTTTCAACACAACCTGAGCATGTCTTGTTTGGCATGCTTCCATTGATTCCCATGTTATCATGCACATAAGTGCGTCGAGTCACAAAATTTGACATACACACTTTGCAACGCAAGTACACACTATGGTGTCCTTGAGTTCAAGTTTGTGTATGCGTGCATTAACTATGAATAGTGCTATATAGTAACAGTATTTCTTTCATCTGTGGACCCTGTACTATTACTGGGGGTCTGAGCTGTAAGACTGGTCTGTATGAAGTCTCCTCCACGAAAACAAATCTTACCCGGGACACAATAATAAGCACCAACATTCCCCTTAACTGCTCTACAGTCACAGTAAAATACGGTCTTTTGAGACCTGTTTGCTTAGTACTCTACCTGTCTTCGTGAGGACCTGGTCCTTTTCCAAACTCGATTGGCATCACCATGGATTGTTCACTCTTCATGGACACAATGGTAGGCACAGGTGATGTAGACCTGTCCAAATTCATTGCACTTAATACAGGCACAATATTCCACCCTCTGCACTTAAGGCCAATTCATGGTCAACACAATTACGCAAATGTTGCTGTGAACGCAAGCTCATTTGTATGCTTTCAGCACAGCGTGAATATGCCTAGTTTGTTATCAAAAAATATTATCAAGTGCATTGCTGAGTCAAGGCACAAAATTTGACGCACGAACTTTGCTACGCAAGTTTGCATCATGGCGTAGTTGAGTTCAGGTTTGCCCACTAGTTTGGACACTGTACTATTACTTTTAAGGGCTAGAGATACAGCGATTGCAATTTTCTGAGCTGATGTCAATTTCCGATTTTTCATGGAGTTTGACCTGCCAATACTGATTTTGGCCAATACCAATTCCATTTTTTTCCAACTACGGCTCAAACAAAGATTTATTTTCATAATTTCTTTTCTCTAATCAAACATTTTAACATAGACAAATAGCCTAATCATCGGCCATGTTGGATTATGGAGAACTTGAACAACCTCTGGTCATCAAGAGCGCAATAAATCCCATAGGCCTAATCTAAAAGCTGGTAATAGGGCCTCTGTTATTATTGTGACGCTACAGTCAAATAAGATTCTAGATGACAGGAGATTCCCACCTCCTCCTCATAGTCAATTTAAACTCTCTAGCACTAAGATGCATTAGCTCTGTTTGGCAGAGTAACACTCAGTAAGCTCTGCGATTTTGACTCATGGCCCCAAACTCAAATCTGAAATTAAAATCTGAAAACGAAATCTTCTCTCTCTGATGAGGTTGTGTTTGGTTTACACAGTCCCAACAGCAGCATCTTTAAACACAACAAATTCACCTAATTCATCTCCTTCATCTAATGACACACACATCTACTACAGAATATTTAACTTTGCAGTTGACTAATTCATAGTTGCTTGTAGAGCAGAAAATGTGTGGTGATTACATTGTCTTATTATGACTTAATACCTTCCTTCACTAGGACCTGGTCCTTTCCTGGATTTTTTTGGCAGCTCCATTGACTGGGTGCACTCCGTGGACACACAGCTGGGCACAGGTAATACTGGCCCCTCTGGATCCAAAACATGTTACATGCCAGTTAATTAATGTGGGGTTTCCTTTATAATTAGGATACAACTATTAACACATTGGAAGAATTAAATTTCCAAACTTACCAGGCTCCTCTATTGGTCTATCAGCCATCTCTGATTTGGTAAAACCTCACCCCACATACAAAGGCATTGTAATGGTGGTCGTATTAAGGAAGCAAAGTTCAGCTACCAGACGGGCCTGAAAACACACATGCAAGCGCGCACGCACACACACACACCTTTTAATTTTAAGTAGGCCTGTTTCATTCTGCATAGTAGTAAAAGATAATGTTTTACTAATGTGAGTGCATAAAGTGTATGGTGATAGACTCACATGACTATCACAGGTGCATTCAAATTCATAAACATGAACAAATATTTGCAAGATTTTGGATCTGGACTGAGGTTTAGGCCTACCATTGAAATGGAATATTATACAGAATAGTTCAAACATAGTTCAGACAAGTATTTCACAATCAGTAAATATGAGTCTGTCTAGCTTGGAAGTCTATTTCAAAATCATTTGATATCAAATTGGAGATAATTCAAGAATATATGCATTTTGGGTTGGAAATGGAAAGATCAGCCAAATATCAAGAATTCAGACATGCCTGCTTGAAATTCGGCAGAACCTCGAACAAACAATTATGTAGCCTACAGCCAAATTTACCTAGGCCTAGTTTCCCCACAACGCTCACTCTTAGAATCAGAATCAGAATCAACTTTATTGGCCAAGTATATTTACATATACAAGGAATTTGACTCCGGTAGATTTTAGCTCTCTGCACACTCGTCTCTTAGCGCGCTAAGAGGACTATAAAGATGTAGGCTACCTTACCAAAGCTGTTCACTTTTCTACATATGGTTGCCGAACTATCCCTACGGTTTACTTTATACCTTGATCTTAACCTATACTACCTTGATCTTAAAAGAGGCTGAAAATGAATCCACATTTCTGGCATTGGCACAGTTGTACTTGTACAGTTTTGAGCACATGTAAGGCTTTTTTTATGGGAATGAGGGTGCTGGTCCTAACAATAAATGCTCACGTCAAAATGTAATAAGGGCATCAATACTGTTTATGTGACATTTTTGCATTTGAAAGCATTATATTTTTAAGTTGTAAAACATGTGTTTAAGCTTGAAACTGTTTTATGGTCAAACTTAAGGTTTTGGAAAACTGGACCCTGGCTTTTGCAGATATGAAAAAATATTAACCCAGATCTGATGTGGTCCCGACAGGATTCCTGACACTTCCTGAATAGGATATTTGCATAGTGTGGCCTAATGTTAGAACAGAAAGTAGCCTACCACGACGATAATCGTCACGTAAACTACAATAAGTAAAGACAAAAACAAACTGTACAAAAGAGGGTTGCCTGTCTTACCTGTAGGCTAAATTTCCATCCACTTCACTGCTCACAAATTTGAAGATTATTCGGGAGAATGGCCTATGGCAAAGGAATGCGAATATGCGGCTTACATAGGGATATACAAATACTACGTTATCAACAAAAGAGAATATAAGTGAATAAACTAACTCCTCCAGATATTATCGCAATACCGTATTCTATGTTGAATCATCTGTTTTTTTCCAACTGCTCGTACGCAATATTGTGCGAATTCCCAAACTTCCCAAACCAAATTGAAACCAAAATAGTTCTCCTTCTAATTTTCTCTAGTCTCACTGTACGTGCACTATGCGTCATCACGTCGTGTTCTGGCTTGGGTGCATTCCATCAGGGACACCAACAGGATTAGATTGGTAGTAGACTACACACAACAACCGTAATAGGCAACATTTAGTCATTTGCTGATGTCCCGTCATTGACGATTTTTCTTAAACTAGAAAAATATGAAGACAATGTAATGGAGCAATAATATCTGACACATGCTGGAGTGTATGTTGATAGGCTATATCTGCTATAATGACTTGTTTTTCAAGATCTAAACTACGTTTAGTTTACTGTGTTCACCAATTTACAGCCTTACAGCCTAACAGACATAGACTAAATGACAACTTCCCAGCTGACAGTTTTTGGTTCCAGGAACGTTCGGCGATGGTTATCTGTTCGGCAGGGGAACGTTCCATGAAAGTTGTTTTGGTTCTTTAAAGGGATGCTACGAAAGTGTTTTTTTTCTATCAAATACAACGTTAGTTTGGTTGAATGTTGTGGTCAGCAGAAAATGCTGCCTGGGATGCAAATCTGGGTCGCCCGCTTGCTACTCATATGTGTTACAACAGTTCTATCAAAACATTTTAAAATGTGTTAATAGAAAACAGGACATGTATACATTATACAAAATAATAATGTATTCTCCTTACACGTTTTAAAGGTAATGTCTCAACTGTGTGTTGTTGTGCTTACTTAAGCTATACAAGCTAAAATGTTGGACAGAACATGACCCTTCCCACACGTTTCATAATAGGTACTAAAAACTAACCAAGTGGGAGCGTCATGTGAAGGGCACTATGCAACCATAATGTAACCTTTGAATTCTTGGAACCTAAACGTTAGGGAAATGTTTTTTTTACAAAAACGTTCCGTGTTCGCTGGGTTTCACCTGTCTCCTCTCTCAGGAAAAGTAGCAGCTCAACATCCAATTTTTAACTATCCTGTTGTCTGTCTGGTGCCTAAACCAAAAACAGCACACACTTTCACATCCCATTAATGAAAACTGCAAAGATAACTAATTATGCAAATGGTCGCATCATCAAACAGACATGTCGAGGTAATAGTTGACAAAAATACCAATATAAAGACGACACTCGCGGGTCCTCTAAGCTAACAATTTGTCGATGGATGTAAAGTACTACTACGAAGCCAGGTTACTGGCTAAACTGGGTAACGGCTGGAGCAACCGCTGATGTAATAACTATGTCACTTCAGAAACAACTGATGCTCAACATAGGCTTCTTTTAGAGATCAGTGGTAACTGCCAGAGCTACCCGGGTTAAGCAGGGGTAGGGGTAACCACATGGGTTTTGAATGACATTTTGTCAACCAACCAGATAACTAAATATTTGTACTGGATATCCTCCTCAGTATTAGTTCGAGGGATTCATTTACATTACATTTATGCATTTAGCAGACACTTTTATCCACAGCGACTTACAAAAGAGGATAACATTCAAGCTGCAACACAATGAAAGAAACTAACAAAGAGTGCATATAGCTACATAAAAACTGCACTATTTTAAGTAGAAAGTGCAATAGTGTAATAAAAAAGTGCAGTATAAAAGACAAATTAAGTATAAAATGTTAAGTGCATTCTCAAATTTTAGGCCAGGAGGTATTCTTGGAAGAGCTGGGTCTTCAAGAGTTTCTTGAATGTGGAGAGGGTATCAGTTGATCTGGTTGCACTTGGAAGGTCATTCCACCAGCGTGGAACCAAACATGAGAAGAGTCTGGATTGACCTGCGCAAGATGTTGGCCGTGCTAGAGAACGTTCCTTAGAGGAGCGAAGTGGTCGGCGGGTGACATAGGGCTTCAGGAGAGTATTCAGGTAGATGGGAGCAGAGCCATCATTTACCATGTAGGCCACCATTAGTGCGTTCATTGAGTGGGTTCAGGAGTTCAGGAGTCTGAGGGTGGAAGGGACGTGCCTTTTTGAAGTAGTGAAGAGAATAAATGTAGTTTTGGACTCATTTAGGACCAGTTTAAGACTAAAGCACACTGAAGATTTCACATGACTTGTTCTACTGAAGGTACAGGATTGTGGTATCAGCATAGAAATGGCCTTTTCAGTGTTTTAAAAAGGTACAAAATTAATCATTAATGTACAGAGTGTGTACAGTGTGAACAACAATGGGCCTTGTCAGACGCCATTTGTATTCTTATTGCCGCTGATGTAAAACCTGCCACATTTATACACTGTGTTCTCTCTAACAGGTAGTTTTGAAACCAATTAAAAGTTTTGTAAGAAGTGTATTATGATCCACCGTGTCAAAACCTTCTGACAAGTCAGTAAACAGAGCAGCACAATATTGCTTGTTTTCAACAACTGTAGCTATAGTATACTACCATTGTTGCTGCGGAGATAGTACTGTGATGTGCTCTGAACCTAGACTGGTAGGGACATGCAATGGCATTTGAAGACAGAAAGTAACTGAGTTGTTCATTAACTAAAGATTCTAGCTGTAAGCATGAGTGCTTTGAGATGGGTCTGTAATTGGGGTCTGTAACACAAGGGTCACCACCTTTAGGTAAAGGTAAAGTTGATTTCCAATTGATATAAAACTGGTGAGAAAAGATAGGGTAAATTTTTGGGTCAGAGGTTCAGGATCACAGAGTGCAGTACGAGGATCTGAAAAAGTCTGCACAGAGTAAACTGTTCATGCATTTTGAGTTTCGACAGTGTTAAAAAACCTCTCATTAAGCATCTTTGTCTGCAGTTAAGTCAAAAACAGACAGAAAATATTCCAGTTCTTGGGGAAGTATTGGTGAGTATGGGGTCAACAAGAAATGACCGAATGCGGGTTTTCATATTTGGTCGCGTGGATACTGTTACCATTTGGATGAGATTTTGGTGCACTAATGTTTGAAGTCTTCTTCGCGTCGGATTTTGTCAGGGTGTAGCTCTGGCAGACTGAGTAATGTCTCAGGATTGTCCGAAGATGGTTGGTACACGGCACCAGTGACCAGGACCACCATCAAATTGAATGTAATAGCTAGTAGGCCTAACTCATACTGACCCGGAACTGACATGGAGACATGGTGGAATTTAAGTTGTTTTAGATAGTTACACCGCCACCACGCTTAAATCTGTTAGTTCTGCAACATTATAGCCTAACCATCAAGGGCAATTTCTGAGTCCAAAACTTTACTGCTCTTCCATGAATATCCCCTGGCTTAAATTTTTAAATACCGGGAATGCACTCACTCTTTTACTCTTACTCTCTCCGTACTGCACTTTTTGTTACACTATTGCACTTCTATCTCAAAATAATGCAAATTTTATGTTAGCAATATGCAGTCTTAGGTAGTTTTTCTTGTTTATCCTCTTTTGAAGTCGCTTTGAAAATATAATGCATAAATGTAAATGTAAATGTTACTGTTAGGATTATGATATAACAAGGACACCTGGGTCGCAGTCAGTAACCCACAATTTTATCAAGTCCAACTTTGATAATAAGCTCCTGGCTGACAAGTCCATTATAATAGGTGTTGGTCTGCCCTTTGGACAGTCACCACCACGAGCTTTATGGCCTTCAGTAGCCTACTGTCAGTGATACTCTTGCTACTATTAAGGGAGACGGGCAGCCAGTCAGCGTTCTCAAATTCTCATGTACAAAATGTGTGATCAATAGCTCCATCTGCTGGTGTTTAAGGATATTGTACAGTAGATCACCCTGCAGTGCTAGTCTGGATTTGATCCCATTGCGCTCCTTATCTCAGGAGGCATTTTAACCTGTCCAATCAGATAATAGGGGGAGGCATTGTGAATGCAAAGCTAGAATGCTATCAGTAGGGCTGATCCAATCTTTTAAAACTTAAATACATCAAGCAAGCAATTGAATCTCACTACTGAATGTCCAGGCCCTCTGTACGAAATGTAAGTGTAGAACAAGGGTCAGGTTTTATAACCAGGCTATGATATATCAGAAATAGTTCCTATAAATATTCAAAGTTTTCAAATATGTTAGTGTGAACAAGTTATACCTAATAAGTTAGAGTTTTTTTTTGTTGTTGAATTTAGGTTTTGTGATGTTACCTTTACATAGTAAGTTAAAATTGTATAGTTACAGTAATAACATATTTTTAGGAAAGTATATATATTTTGTGCAGAGAACAACATTTAGACAAAATTAAATAACATACGAAAAGATACTTAATTCCTACTAAAAAATGTTGGTGGACATTTTTGTTACAGTAAGAGGTAGCTCTGTCCAAGGAGAGAAATCAATCAATCAGTCAATAAATAGAGAAATGATGGTTGTAAGGAAGAAGTTGTTTCTGAAACATGCGGCCTTAGCTCAAATGGAGCTGGAACATGTAGTTGCTTGGAGAGAGATGTCCTCAATTTTCTTAAGGCCTGGTTTAAGGTTTGGTGCACTCAGAGAACAAATAATGGACTGAAGGGAGGTTACAACCAGGGGTGTAGTGGGCATTGGACACGGGGGTACGGAGCCACACTTCTCAGCACAGAGGCTATTACTCACTTATTGAAAATGATGTATTCATTAATAACTTTATATAGTGTACCCCCACTACACCTTTGGTTATGTGACTGACTGGTACTGTCTTTCCATTTCAAAGTGTTCCTGATGTACCAGTGTAACCTGCATCATCCTGCACTGTCCAACCTGGAATTCAGAGCACCACAGACTGGGAATGGAGCCCGCCTTGGGCTAAAAACCCCTGGGTTAGTTTCACTTACTAGCATGTCTCCTAAGGTGTTGAGAGGGAGGTTTATCAACGTACTTGCTGCACAGCTATTGACCAGCAGGCTTCTGTTACACCAAGAGATTCAAAAGTCAGCGAAGGTTATAGGCTGGTCACAAATTACTGATGTAAAGTCTCCATCTCAGGTCCAAAATTATTTCGTTTTTGAGGTGTTGAGATGGAGCTTGTTGCTTAGCCTACAGCCTAAGGTGTTGTGACTCATTGTCCCTTGGGCCGATGATGGAGGTGTCATCTCTATATTTGAAATGTATGACCGAGTGGTAGTGAGATCTCAAGTTTTTAGTGTAGATGGAGAAAAGCAGAGGCGATAACACATGATAGCATTATATGTAACATTAATGTAGTTTTTATTTTATAATTTTTGAATATTTCTTGTCAAAACTGTGTAATCATATAATGACTGAAATAATTGCAACAGTAAATCTTTAAATCTTTAAAATTAATTAAAAGTAAATCTGAAAGATTTTACAACATACCAAAAAGCAAATGAATCCTGAAAAAAAATGTACAAAGACACTACTTCGAGCAAGTGGGTGAATTTATCAAAGGTGCATATGTTTTGAATTTTAGCAGAAATATTGTTGCTTATGTTCTCTTGTGCCCTCAACATTTCCTTAATGCTTACTGTAATGCTTATTGTTACAGGTTTCCACACTCATTCACAGTTTACTTCCCTAACATCATCCTGAGGTTGCACACTTTCACCAGCAGATGGTAGTGTGTATCCAGTGTTCTTGTTTAGCATCTCAGCAGGTGCTGCATCCAATTCAGTGGGCAGAGAGGGGAAAATTCCTCATCGCTCACAGACACAGATTGCAGGGGGTGGGGTGGGGTGGGGGTTGGTGTTGTGCAGCACAACAAAAGCCAGAGATCCCTTGCCTCTGCATATCCATCTCTCCCTTCCTCCCTTCATCCATCCATCCATCCATCCCTCCCTCCCTCTCTCTCTCCATCCCAGTCCCACCCGTCCCTGTGTGCCTGAGTGTCAGTCGGTCGGCAGGAGGTCTGGTTGCCCCACACCTCCAGTGGAGCCATAAACTCACACGTGTGTCCCTGCAGCCTCCTGCCGCTCCAGCCTGTTCCCCCTCACCTACACCCAGCCAGGGAGAATCACATTTCACACAGAGACACACTGAGACAGACAGACAGACAGAGACCGAAAGAGAGGGAGAGGGAGAGAGAGAGAGAGAGAGAGAGAGAGAGAGAGAGATGAGGTTGACAGAAAAGAAAAGACATGAGTAGAGAGGTAAAGGCTGTGGAAAAAGCAGTAGTTTTATTTTCCACCTGAACGTGAAACAGAGGGCTTTGGGCTTGTGTTTCTGGATAAAACCTGAGTGCGACGTTTGAAAACCTCACAGGCTAAAATGGTAAGGTATGCAAATCATTTTGTGCACAGCTGATTGGATGATAATTGTGCCAGTCAATCTTTTCCATTTGATGCAGTGATGATTTCATTTGTCAGTATGCAAATGTCATGCAAGCATCCATGCGGATTGGTCTGTTGTTTTGTCTGTCATGTAGTCATTTTAACACGATACTGATTGGTTCCTTTATTCAGTCACATGGTCTTTTGAAGCTGGTTTTAATTAGCTCTCCTCTGATTGGTTCATTTTTGCATTGGTTGGATTATGGTGTTCGAGCAAGAGCTAATTGGACTAGAGAACTGAAATTTAGATGGCTTTATAAATATCTCATTTAGTAAAATTGCAGTTAAAAAAACAATAAAAGCATGTTTTTTGCCTTAATGTAGAATAACAGACTTTTAATGTGTCATGGTAATTTCAGCATAGTTTAGACCATATTTGCCTGAGCACAGACTTAAAACCCAGAAAAGGTGTGTTTATGTGTGTGTGTGTGTGTGTGTGTGTGTGTGTGTGTGGGAGAGAGAGAGAGAGAGAGAGAGAGAGAGAGAGAGAGAGAGAGAGAGTGTGTGTGTGTGTGTGTGTGTGTGTGTGTGTGTGTGTGTGTGTGTGTGTGTGTGTGTATGTGTGTGACAATGCAGATCAGCTTTGTCCATGACAGGAAGAGGGCGGATTATGGGTATTAATATGAAAGAGCACACGCCACCACCATTGTGTTATTTCTTAGGGGCAGCCAGCTACACACACATGCACACACATACACACACACACACACACTCACATACACGCGTGTGCACGCACACATACACACACACAGAGGAAGAAAGGGGAAAAAATGAAAGAATAAGAGGGGAAAGGGCAGATGGAAGGAAAGACTGGAAGAGAGCAAGAAAAGGTTGAAAGGAGATAATGTGTGTGTGTGTGTGTGTGTGTGAGAGAGTGCATGCATGTATGTTATTTGTGTAAAATAAATCACCATTCTAAGGAATTTCCACAAAACTAAATATTAACTTAAATAACTAAGCATTTTTACAGTATTTTCACTCCTTGACAATCCAGCATGCCCATACACTCACGGTCATATGCGCAAAAAAGGCAAACAGACAGTCAAACATACAGATGCTGACACAAATTTACAGTGAAGACACAAATTTGTTTTAGAATAGAAAATGTGAATAAACACACTCAAAATGAAATGTAGACAAACTGTATGTATAATTTCACATATTGCTCACACAGACACACTAATGCGTAAATAAAAGCTTCATCTACCGCCACCTATTTGGTCATGAGAACCAGATATTGCTTTTTTCTGTTCTGTTGTAGCATGTGTTGGAGGGCATCGGAGATGTGTTGGATGGCATCGGAGATGCTTTTGCAGTTGTGTGGCGGTTATGCTGCGTTTTCAGTTGTTGTGTTACTGTGCTGTGGTAACAGTAAGGTTGTAGTGACATGGCTGCGCTGTAGTACATATAGGAGAGCGATATATGGTTAAAAACAAAAAAGATGTCAGCGTATGAGATCATTATCACAGGCCATTTTTTTTGTTTGCTTGTTTGACCATGGCCATGGGCTTAACTTGAATTTGTTGTTTGTTTGTGTGTATATTTGATTATGTGTACAGTACAGTGTGTGTGTGCATGGGGAGTGGAGTCTGAAATAAAGAAAAGAAAAGAGCGTGTGTGGTTGTAGTGCGGAAGTGAATATGAAGTTCTGTGGTGCTTTGTGTGTGTGTGTGTGTGTGTGTGTGTGTGTGTGTGTGTGTGTGTGTGTGTGCGTGTGTGTGTGTGTTTGTTTGTGTGCGTCTCTCTCTCCCTCTGTGTGTGTGTGTGTGTGTGTGTGATTCCATGAGTGTCCATGTGAGTGACTGTGCAAGTGTGTGTGTGTGTGTGTGTCTATGTGTGTATTTATGTGTGTGTGTGAGTGTATGTATGAGTGAATGTGAGTGATTGTGTATGCATATAAGCGGATATGGTATAGTAAATTTGTGTGAAAGCATATGAGATCCTTTGGAGCTTTGTGTGTGTGTGTGTGTGTGTGTGTGTGTGTGTGTGTGTGTGTGTGTGTGTGTGTTGCACAGGAGTGAATGGGGTCTGAGGCCTCTGGGTGATCCTCGGGGAGAGACGCAGTGCTGTGTGGGAGAGATAGGATCACCCAGGGACACACACTCTGACACACTGACTCAGGTTTATCATCTCTCTCTCTCTCTCTCTCTCTCTCACACACACACACACACACACACACACTCAGACACACACAGACATGCACACACACACACCACCCACCCACACACACACAGTTCACACCCATCTCCCAACCAGTAGGACAGTATTGCCACATTTGCCTAAGTATCAGGGTTTAAATAGGATTTAATTCAAGGTAAAAGTGAAGCTTTATGACAACACTTCAGTATTAGACAGGCTCATCATAAATTACTTGGGCCGTTGTCACACAACACAACATTTTGGGTCCAAATTTCAGATTTACAGTTGCAGATGTTAGTCATGTGACACATATATATACAGTATATATAAAAAACAGTCACTGCATATTTATTTCATATACCAATTTTATCTTTGGTTTTAGTTGTAATTTGAGTCCATCCTGAACACTTCCACAGGGTTTTAGCAACAAATTAAACAAAGGCTATATAAAACAATTACAGGAACGTTTTCATGCTGTGAAATCAAAAACCAACAGCCATATACTTTCAGAGATTTTAGTTAAACACATTTGTTTATTCAGATAAGTTGAATTTATTTATGTGCCTTGTTTGAAATTCGTTTGATAAAAAAATGATTCCTTGCCTTCATTGTACACGGTATAAAAAAAGCACAGCGAGAAAACCACCCCACAAGAACCAACTGGAAATCTAAAATTGCTATATCCCTAAACTCAGTAGGCCTGGCCTTCACTTCGCTTTTGTGCGTGTGTGTGTGCGTGTGTGTGTGTGTGTGTGTGTCCTATTGTCCTGAGATCTTGAACTTGACCTTGCTCTCATAGGCCATCAGGCAGCTGGGTCGCGCTTTTTTTTGGACCATCTGCCCTCTAATGCCTGTTCGTCATCAAATGCGATGGGACGGGACACACAAACGGTCAGCCTGCCCTACGCGTAGACACACCCGGCAAACCTCGCAAGTCAATCTCTTCTTTCCCCCGCAGAGCAGCGCTCATTTTGCTATGCACCTGACAAAGCCCTGGAACTGAAGACTTTATCATTTATTTAAATCTGGGTATTTTTCATTAATTTTTAAAAGTTTAATATTTCGATTTTATATGTTCTCGGTCAGATGTGTTTTGTCTATTCAACACAAAATCATTTTGTAGCCAAGTCAAAACAGGCTATTTCCTATTTCTATTTATATAGGTACAACGCAGTTATCAATGCATATTTATATTTTAATCTGCCATTGGCTTAATTATTTCTTGTCTAATTACTGAAAATAACTAAGAAAAAAATAAACTAAGCAAATAACGAAAGGGCTGAAAGTTTTTCAGTGTTTTGTGTGTAAATAGTGTAGGCTACAATTAATATTCCTACTTTTGTTACATTTATAGCTTAAAGTACAAATGTTTTTCCCCCATCAAATTCATTATGCTTTCAGACAGCATTCCTTCACTTGGTTAATTAATCCAGCCAATTAACCCGCTTTGGGGCTAATCGTGTTTAATTAACCAAATGAGATGATGTCTAATTATTGCCTGCTAATTGAGGCCCATTACAAAAGGCGGGTTTGTTTACTGACGCCCAGGCCATGTCCGACAGCCCAGCGCCGCCAGTAAACAGCTTTGGGCGCATTCACATTTAAATGAGATACACACAGTTTTGGCACAGACGCACGAAGACACGCGCCAGCATATTAAACACAGCGGGCTAGAATGTGTCGGATTTTGGTTCTTGTCTTTTGTGGAGTGATGTTCCAATTTAGTTTTAGTCTTTTGTTCAATTATCTTACCTTTTTTTAAAAAAAAAAAAAAAACTTTTTAATGACCCCATTGAAACCATGAATGCTCACAAGCTGAATTTTATTTGAAGATGGCCATTGTGTAAGGTTTTCAACTTCCAAAAGGCAACGCGAAACACAAAAGAAGAAGAAATACAAAGCAATAAAGTGGAACAGACGTGACTTCTACTCATGAACAGAATTATTTAGCCTCTCGTGAACAATGAATTTAAGTTTTTGCAACAGCAGTAACATGAGAGTGAATTCTGCGGTCAAGTGTCGATAAACACAAATAAACAGGTTAAAATAACTTTGGAGATGTCTAAATTATTTGCAGTTAGCTTCAGTTTGAAGATGACATGGATATCAGCTAATGTTCAGACGTCAAAAATACGTCAAGAGTGTACAAGGATATAAGGTTATTATCTCGTTAAATTTATTTTGCAGTTTACTTATATTTATAACACACCAGGAGTTTACATACCAGGCCACCACACAGCGTTTATTCATTTTCAGAAAATTGTAGGCCTATTGGAATTTAACACAAAATTAAACTCATTTTGCAAGTAGGTTAAGGACAAAATGAAGCAACCCATATTTGCTTCTTTCGTTTGGCCCCCCTCTGTATGCTGCTCTAATATGCAGGAATTAGAATGCTTTTAAAATATGTGATATTTATGATTGGGAAAGCAATGGGGAACAAAAAAAGTGGAAGAGAGTAGAAAGTCATTATTTTATTTAGTGTGTTATTTGGCATTATTCTACTCATTTAACTGTTTTGTTTAAAATAATTGCATAAGAAAGTTATTCAAACTCCTGTGACGTGCGAGACTAGGTCAAGTTCATAACCCTTGACCGCCCTTGTCTGGCTGGTTCGTTTGTGCCAAACGTCTGGCCTCGGAAAATTCTTCGTCCATCTGCTTTGGGTGATCACGTACTTTAATAATAAAGATTGATTATTTAAAACAAAAACATCGTTTGAATATTTTCGGAATATTTTAGAGATTCGTTTCTTAGATTCCTAAAGACATCTATTAAATTCTATAATTTAAAACATGTCAATGATATTTACATTTTATTTGGAATTTTTCCGTCTTAATTATTTCCGTTTCATTTTAGTAAATGGAATGTCAACATGTTCCTCTGAAGAAGTCACCGTCTGACAAACCCAGGCCAGTCATGCAGGCTTAACTTAGCTTAAGTTTTTACCAAATTGACATTTTAACTGAGGAATGTCTGAAATTACATTACATAATGCTAAAAAAAAAAAACAAATCAAGGGCATTGTGCCTTTTGTTCAAGTCACACTTACATGAACTTAACTTATATCAAAGGGGAAAAAAATATTACCCTACAGTGCGCTGGAGAATTCTTACACACTATTATTTATAATATACAGGCAAACACCAGAGTTATTTATCAGCATTTCTTGCTAGTGTCTCTTGTGTGATTTCCGTATTTTATTTGGCTGGTGGGATCTCTAGTGGCTCTGGTGGTTCTGGTGTCTTGTCTCTATGGTCCATCCTCGTATTTGGAATTAATGGTGGGTCTCAGCTGGGTTCTGGTGGGTCAGCTGAGTTGTTGGTGGGACTTAAGACTTAGTGGGTTTGCAGATTGTCAAGTGCATGCATACATACAATGTTGTATGTATTTGTGTGTGCGTGTTTGTGTATTCCTCTCTCTGTGAGTGTGTGTGTGTGTGTGTGTGTGCGTGAGAGAGAGAGAGAGAGAGAGATAGTGCCTTTCATGCATATGCAGATATGTGACAGAGTGTTTGCCATCTCACAAGGGTGAGAGGTCGGAGAGCAGTTGAGGGAGGAGGAAAGGTCAAGGGGTCACAAGACGTAGGGTTGGCTGTGAAGTTCACAGATGGCGTGTCTGTGTGTGTGTGTGCATATGTGTGTGAAGGGGGAGCCTAGTAGTCATCATCCTTCAGTTAACAACTGTTAAATATAAAAGCTTCACATTTCCTGAGATATTTGACAGTGTATATGTGTATATGTGCAAGTGTGTGTGTGTGACTGCAGACTTGAGAAACTACAAAGATTCTGTCCATTTTTGCTCTGTCAAGCTCTATATTGGCTGTAAGATGTCAGAGGAAAAATTAAAAAAAAAAAAAAAAAAACACAACAGTGTTAATCTGGTTAACCTTGAACTATCAGTCTGTGGCCATCAACTTGCCAAATGAAATCAAATTGATCCACTGTAATTCAATTTCTGGCTCGGGCTCCATGCTAGATAGAGTCACCTGCACCCGGGGCCGACCCGTGGCTCTTCTCAAATCAGACGCAGCCCCTCGAATCGAACGCTCGGCCGACGTGGCGAGGTGGGTGAGAGGGGAGATGCCGTGATGGAGCGAGGTACAGAGAGGGAAAGGGATGAGAGATTTCGAGAGGATGAAAGGTGGGCCGTGAGAGATGGATGCGATCTGAGAATCTGACAAGTGACCTTTTCTGTTTGGACCATGCTGACTGGGGCCAGCTCATGGAGAGAGAGAAAGAGAGAGAGAATGAGAAAGATAGAGAAAGAGAGAGAGAGAGAAAAAGAGAGAGAGGGCGGCCATTTTGTTTCATTCTTATTACCGTGGAGTTTCAGAGGGAGGGGCCTCAGAGTACAGTCCGACTGTAATGGCTGCCACCTGCACTGGGAGGCAAAAAGAAAGAGAGAGAGGGAGATATGGAAAGAGAGTTAGAAAGAGAGAGAGAGAGAGAGAGAGAGAGATGGAAGCAGATGGAGAGAGAGATGAAGTGCGATACAGACAGACGTATGAGAGAGTTGAAAAAGAAATAGAAAAAAGGAAATGGGGATGGAGAGCAAGAGGGAGATGAAGGTAGAGAGAGATAAAAAGAGTAAGAAAGAGAGATGGAGAGGACGAGTGAGAGGGTGAAAGAGATGGAGAGTGAGAAAGATGGAGATGGAGAGGCATAGAAAAACCAAGAGGGATGGAGAGGAATAGATTTAGTGATGCTGAGAATGAAAGAGGGAAAGAGATGGCGAGAGGGAGGGAGGGAAAGAGAGAGATCCAGAGAGAAAGGTGTTGCTTATGCCTCCGTGCTTCTGTAAACAGTGCTAGATTGTATGGCACCCATTTTAACTGCACGTTTGTCCGAAGCAATCAGTCGTTCTGCAACAGCCAGGGGCTGTGGATCATCTCACATTCTGTCCACAAAATGATACATTAATTTGTGC
>PYXC01000946.1:3455000-3477500 GCA_015244755.2 Tenualosa ilisha
CCTGTCACTCTTAAGAGGTAATGGGATAGTCTTTAAACTCACAGAAATCCAATGAGGGACTAACCTTCCATAATGCGCTGGTCAATACCAATTAGAGTACAAGATTGGAGCTCTCTCTCACACACATGCCGTCTCTCTCCTTCTCACCCTCACACTCCTTCTCACACCCACCTAGGGTCAGTGGTGCTTGTATTGTGTGTGTATGTGTGTATGTGATTGTGTGTGTGTGTTTGTGTGTGTGTGTGTGCGCGCATGTGTGTGTGTATGTGTATGCGCGTGTAGCTGTTTCCAAGTCTGTGTAGACATGTGTGCCTGTGTGTGTGTGTGTGTGTGTGTGTGTGTGTGTGTGTGTGTGTGTGTGTGTGTGTGTGTGTGTTTGTGTTTGTGCACAGGACACTGAAACTGAAAAAAAGAGTCAATATCAGTAAATATTGTTCAACAAAATATGAAAATATTTTTCCAGCCATGGTCTCCATCTTATTCCCTTTCTTTTCATTCTGCCCCCCCCCCTCTCTTTCTCTCTCTGTGACTCTATCCCTCCTAAATAGGGGTATGCTCTCAAATGTAATAGTGGACCCCAGAGTGGTTGCCATGTCGACCAGCCAGCTAGCGCGTTGTCATGGCAACCACTGTGTGAAGGACAGACCCACTGATTAAGTCTGGTGTGGCCTGGAGGGAAGAGAAGAGGAAGGAGGGAGAGATAGAGAGAGAGAAAAAAAGAGAGAGTGGAGGGTAGCACATAATGAGAGAAATATGGGGAGAGAGAGAAAGGGAAGACAGGGAGAGAGGGGTAGCGAGCACAAGAGAGAGAAGAGAGAGAGAGAAGAAAGAGAGAGAGAGAGAGAGAGGGGTAGATGCGAGCTACCTGTGGTTATCAGGCTATCAGTATCAGCTAGTTTATCTAAACATCTGAGATGCACAGATGCTCTAATGCTTTCCTAATGAATAAAATACCTCCACCACTTCTTCCTCTTCTTCTCCTCCTCGTCCTCCTCCTCATCTTCATCCTCCTTATCGCTTTGGCTACACACGTGTACACCTCACTGCTCTCGTTTATATTTTTTTGTTCCACTATCCCCTGCTTCTCATTCTTTCGTTCAATTTTCTCCCAGCTGCTCTTGTTCCCCTCCTCCTGTTAATTCCTCTCTTTCCTCCTCCTCGCTTTCCAGACCATAATAATCACAAGGCCTTAATATTCCAAACCTCCACCCAATTCCTCTCCAGTTGTTTTTTTTGCCTCTATGACATCATTAGGAGGATGGCTGCAGGTTGACATTGATAAACTGTATCTAATTTAGACCTGATTATTTTTGCAGCTCAATGCATGAATGCATGGTGTGGTTTGTTAGCAGTGTATGCATGGCAGTGCTCACTGATCAGGGTCGCTCGAGTAGACACGCACAAATGCCACAAACACACACACATACACACATACACACACACACACACGCTAAGACAGCAGCCTTTTCCCTTCATTTATTCAAGCACATTGCTTAATTGACCATTCAGATATTTGTGTGTGTGTGTGTGTAGCCGTGTGTGTGTGTGTATGTGTGTTTTCCTGCAAATTATTGTATGCAGGCAGCATGCCGACTGAGTGGCTTTTGCCAGAGAGCTTTTTGGGATGTTTGCTCTGACCTTTGGAGGAGGAAGATACAGACACACAGAGATGAAGGTGGACAGATAAAAAGAAGGGAATCTATAGAGGCAGAGGAGAGGAGGGATACAGAAAGACTGGGACAGTGACAAAGAAAAACAGCACTGAGAGAGATAGCCAGAGAGAGATAGGTGAGGAGAAATGTGGGCCAAGAGAGAGAGATGGATGGAGTGCAAGAGAAAGAGGGATGGTAAAGGAGCGGACAGAGTCAGGGAGTAAGGGAAGGAGAAAGAAAGAAAGAAAGAAAGAAACATGGGAGCAGGGGCTAAGGCAGATGAACAAGGCAGATGAGGAAGGTGTTAGAAACAGAAAGGAGGAAGAGGATGCAGAGAGAGAGGTCAAGAGTAAGGAAGACAAATGAGACGTGTGTATGTCTGTGTGTGTGTGTGTGTGTGTGTGTGTGTGTGTGTGTCTGTGTCCGCGTGTGCAGATTTAGGCATGTACATACATGGAGATATGGATATTATTTTGTGTGCATGTGTGTTTGTATATTTGGTGTGTGTCTGTGTGAATTTGTGTATAAATATAGTGTTGGTGTGTATATAAGAGAGAGAGATAGAGAGAGAGGGAGGGAGAGAGAGAGAGAGAGATCAGGCATGAGGAAGAGGTAGATAGACAGAGCCAGAGAGAGTGATGGAGAGAGATGAGAAGCCAGAGATCCAGCAGCAGAGGAGAGCAGAGCGATGTGGTGTGCTGGTCTGGAGGTGATATTAATCTCATAATGAAGAGCACAGGGTGACCTCTCCCTTCTCCCCGATGAGTCCCTGGAGCCTGCCAGGACAGAGGCCAGATTGCATCCCTGCTTGCGTGAGCGCCAAGGGGGGAGGGGGGGTCCGCCAAACCTGGCAACCCACATCTATTCCCACAGAGCTGGACTGTGCGATTGATCGCTCTTAAAACGACCTCAGCCCAGTTTCCCCAGAGCGTGCACACACACACACACACACACGCACACACACACACACACACACACATACAGACACGAATCAACCCAGATCACGACTATGTGATAGGGTGAACACATACGCTCACAGACACATACACACACACACACACACACACACACACACACACACACACGCACACACACACACACACACACAAACACACACACTGTCTCTCTGTTTGTCCTTATCTTCTACTTAAGTGAGACAATGATACACACACCAGAGACAAAGTACTGAAGACTGCCGGCTCCAGAGATCACAGCACAGATGTACCAAGGCAGCAGAAATACCGACCTCTGTCTGTCTAGAGAAAGTGTGATGTTATTCTTAACACATTATACAGAATTATTAATATCTATATTAATATGTGAAAGACTTCCCTTCATTAGCTAAATGGTGAACGTGCGCATCATCATGTGATGCCAAAAAATGTATGTCAGAATTCAATAACATGGCCATGGCGTCAACTGAAGACAACAATAAAGAAATCCAAATTTTAGCAGTGAAATAATGCAACTGATGGAATATTCACTTAAATAATCAAACTATTTCTACATGTCTGTGATAAAACTGAGTAGTCAAGCGGGCATAGGGAAGTCTCATGCTTTGGCCACGGTGGCCACAAGGGCTGAACCTGCACCTCAGAGTGGACTCAGTGTGTGTGTGTGTGTGTGTGTGGTGTGTGTGTGTGTGTGTGTGTGTATGTGTAAAAGAGAATCTGTCCTACACAGAGGACATCTTTGTATGTGTTGCAAGTGAGTGAGTGTGAAAGAGATGAAAGAATGAAAGAATAACAAGGAGACTGACGAGAGTGAGGTGGCCAGGCATAGGGGAGTGTGTGTGCCACTGCAGAATGTTGGTGAATGTGTGTTCATGTGCGAGCGCTCAAAGACAAGTGTGTGTGTGTAGTTGAGAGTGCAAGAGTATATGAATATGAGTTCGAGCTTGCAGAAGAGTGTGTGTGTAGTATCTGATAATATGTGATTGCAGGAGAAAGTGTGACTATGAGAGAGCAAGCGAAGCAAGTGTGTGTCACTATAATATGAGATTGCAGGCGTGTGTGTGTGTGTGTGTGTGTGTGTGAGTCTGAGAGAGAGAGTCCAGCCTCACAGCCCCGCTGCCCACAGGCATCACATGAGTAATATGTCTCTGGGGATGAGCCATATTTTATAGACAGGGTTCCTGGGGGTCATGGACCCTGATGGTGAGTGTGTGTGTGTGTGTGTGTGTGTGTGTGTGTGTGTGTGTGTGTGTTGACTATGAATGCTGATTGTGCAGCGTTTGTATGTGTGTGGATTTCTATGTGTGGATTATAGAGGCTGATTGTGTATGTGCATGTGTGTGTGTGTGCGCATGAATATGTCTGTGAGATCAGAATGAGATAGTTTGTTTATGTGTGTGTGTGTGTGTGTGAGAGAGAGAGAGAGAGTGAGTGAGAGATGGACAGAAAGAGAGAGAGAGAGAGAGTGAGGTGAGTAGCTGGACACAAATACACCCCAGCTTTCTTTGTCTTTCTTTCTTTCTTTCTTTCTTTGTTCTTTTCCAACACATCCACATTTTATAAAACTCTGTCTTTTCACAACCAAATAAATTGGGTGCCTGTATGTTATATAGCCGTCACCGAAACATTTTTGCTTTCTGTTCAGTTAAAGCAATCTTCACATTATTTATTTCACATAGGGATTTAAGGGACACCATCTCTGCTCCGCTCCTATAATGTCCCCTCGTCACACACACACACACACACACACACACACACACAGACACACACACACACACACACACACAGACACACACACACACCGCCCCCCGTCTTCTCTATTGCTTTCCCCCTGCACCCCAAAAACCAGACAGAACAATGCCAAATAGAATCTAATATGCCAACGGATAATGATGTCATCAGCAGTCAGGCCAAAGGTCAGCTTGCAGTAAGGTGATTGGCTCATGGCACGAGTAGGTCATTGCTTATTCATGTATGGTTATAACTCACAGATGCCTTCAGAATAATCTAGAATAATGAAATCAAGACCACAAACTCTGGGCTGGGTCCTGAAAGATTTGTAAACAAAAAGGGGATTACACACTGCAGACTATACATCAGTTTAGAATTAAAGCAGAAGTGTGTGAAGATATATAAAAGCGTATAAAAAAGATATTATTCAATATAGAATAAAAACTATGTAAGTGACTCAGCAGATGAATGGTTTAAAATGGCTATCCTGTGGTAAAGCTATGAGGCTCTTTCATCTGTCTGTTCCTCCTCTTTTCTGACCCCTCATCCCCCTCTCCTCTGCTCATCGTGTCAAATCTCTGAATCATCCTGCTCTGTCACTGCACGAATGAGGGGCGTGGGTTGGGAGACGGCTTGGAGTGTGTGTGTGTGTGTGTGTGTGTGTGTTGCCCGCAGGGGTAATTAATTTGCATGAAAGCAAGAGTTAGTAAATCTGTTAGGGTGATAATTGCATCATGGGGAAAACAATGCCCCCCTACATACGCCTGAGGCAGGGGAGGGGGGCGTGGGCGGAAGAGGCCCTGGCAACCGGCCAGACGTTAACACTCATGACACACGCCACACCAGACACATGCATATAGGTCACACCGTATGCATAGATACTCACCCACACCAGACACATGTGACACCGAAGACAACTCAGACCCACACCATTTACATGCATATTCTTCACACCATGCAAATTCATACATACGCACACATATATACATATATATATACACACTTACACTATGTATGTGTGTGTGTGTGTATATGGATATAGAGTACACTACAAAAACATACATACATACAGACAGACAAACCCAAGTCATGCACATGCAATTTTACACATAATAAACACACAGCCATCCCATACACTTCAGATACATATCATACCATATCTTATACATGCATAACCATGACAGAGGCGGATATGACACACTATTTTATACAATTACTGCACACATATATGCCACACCAATCTCATGCATATACATCACATTAAATAGCTATATTTGAACAGACCATATGCATACATAACACACCACACAGTATACATACATACCTAAACATGTCATCGTCATGCAGACACTCTCGCATTATTGTACAAATTCAATTGCTTATGCAATCATATACGTATATATGTACACACACACACACACGCACACACTCATACATGAGCACAACTCACACCATGCACCGTCATGCAAAACACAGGGATAGAAGTACTGAAAGAGCATATTCAACACGGATATGAATATTCAAGACAAAAGTACATATATTTAATGTAAATATACTCAGACAGGTATGTACTAGGCATTAACATGCATGTGGTCATCCATACACACATTCACAGCACCACAGTCCCCCCTCCACCAAAAAAAAAAATAGAAAACAGAGACAACATTTTTAAACATTAATGGACAAATCATATCACGCACACACATACAACATGTTCCAACACAAGTGTCAATCCTTTAATTTAATCATTTATTATTTCATACCGTACATATCAAACTTGTTCACACATAAGCATATTTTAAACTATGAAACCATTATGTATTTTTACCATTCAACTTCATATACACAACTAAATGGCCAAACCAAGATCATATGACAAGTAAGATTATGCAATTTTTTCAAAATGGAAACAATATTACAATAATATTATATATCCAAAACACCACAGCATACACACTTTCAGAAGAATCCAATATAAAAATTCACAGAATTAAACATTTCAACAGCACCATATAGCAACATATAGCACACACGTATAAGCAGAACACATTTATGCAATGATGTGTATTATGAAAATATTTGAATACATCCCTATTATACCATATCCATACATACATACATACACACATACATATATATATATATATTCATGTCAAGCATTTCCATATGCACTCTACTCTCATTATGTACACTCATATAGCATTTAGCATACACCACACTTTACATCCAGATACAACAAGCTCATATATAAACATAAGAACTTTAAGTGAGATAACTGAAGCAAATATATATGAAAATGATAAATTCAACCTAATGAAAAAATGCTCAAACATAGAAACAAGTATATGCTTGCATACATAAGCATGGAACAGCAGTAAGACAAGAAAAGAAAGGCAAAATTATTATGTGTTATTATTATGTGTTATTATTGTGTGTTATTATTGTGTGTTATTATTGTGTCCTATCATATATGATTATTTAACTTGAAAACCACTCTCTGTGTGTTAGGAGAATATGTATAACATTGCATTCACTATGCAGTACTTTCATATATAAGCAGTTGACCTGAAGTGTCTTTTTTCAACTATTTTGTACATTTCTGTCAATTTCCACACGGTCTGTTTCAAATATTTTCATATTGATGAGAATCAGGGCATACATGTGTGATATTGACCAATAACTGAGATCTAATTTTGCTGTTCCATGGTTTTAAATTTAATCTATCTTTCAGCATTCATTTTAGAACACTCATCACATAGGTTGTGTGTGGGCTATTCACTGGCTCTTTCGTGTGATGGTACAGTATACTGTATTTACTGGGCAAAATGTTTTGCTGACCAGACGTGGGATATTTACATTGCAGCCTTGAGTGTGAAATTTTTTGAGAGGGGATTTATTGTCAGTAAATGTCTGTGGCAAATTTTAAACATCCCTGAGAAACATACAAAATGTCCTCCGCTTTGTTATGAAAACAGATAACATTGACAAGCAGTTAAAAAGTAGTGCAAGAAATTGTTACTGTGCACAATACTCATCTTCAGTGAGGTGCAAAGCAGCAATATTTTATGTAGGATTTCTGTTTTCCATTATGCTCTCTCTCTCTCTCTCTCTCTCTCTCTCTCTCTCTCTGCTTCTGAGAACCTGTGTTCTGAACTATTCTCAGAACAGTGGCAAATGACTCCAACCTGAGAGGTCTCACCTTCGTGCAAGGTATGCACGCACACACACACACACACACACACACGCACACACACACACGCACACACACACACACACACACACAAACACGCAGGCATAGAGTTTACTGGCAAACACAAATGCAATATGGAACAACAAAATAAGCGTATAAAAATGGGGTATGTAAGGGTATGATAACAGTACAAGGTGCAACAACCTTGCCTAAGATTTCCTTCAAGGCTTTTATTATTATTAGAAATGTCTTTCTTGTGCATGTCAAAGACAATTTTGTCTGTTCTCTAAAACCCATTGAGAGGTTTATAGCTCTGCATGAGAGTAATTTCTCCTTTGATGCATAGTGTGCTCAAGATTGAGAGCACAAATTTCTGTTTTCTGGAAAGCAATACCATTTAAATTGCAGAACTCTATTAAGAACCTAAAATTCCAGGTGAATGGAATTTGTTGGTTCCTACTTGGATAACCTTCCAGTTGAGTCTGGGTGAAAAGGCCTGCTGGTCTTGGCTGATCTCTCCACCAACATACTGAGATATGAGCAGCCTCACAGCGCTATCGTGCCTACTCCCATTCTCTTTTCTCCTCTCTCCAGGTGTAGCCTCGGGTGAATGAAGAGCAGAGGTAAATAGTCTCCACAGCTGTGTGGGAAATGATAACCCAGTTTCTAAATATTGGGCTCGGAAAAGTCGAGTATTTGCAGGGGGAGACAACAAGGAATATTGACATTACACGACAAACTGTGTTTTATCCTGGCGTTTATTTTCGCCTGGGTTGATGTGGGTTACTGTGGCCAGGGTGTGCGGTCCAGCCTGGACGCTTGTTATATAGGTCATGTTCTAGAACAGTCCCTCGGGCGTTTGTGCCTGTTGTTACTGGCGTGACGCTTGGAGGTCGGTAACCACCCCGATGTCTGCGCCACCGCTGTCAAGATGCATCTCCACAACAGTCCAGTGAGTGTCCTTAAGCTGTGGAGCGCATAAATAACCCCCAATTACAAGCCTTCCATGAAGACACGTCTCTGACGTCGCATTAACTTCATGTAAATCGGTAAATCCTATACCTAGTGTCTCCTTTTTAAACTCATGTCCAAATCACCTAGAGTCGAAACTGATTTTTTTTCCCTCCCAGAATAAATGATTGATGCTCAGTAGAGTCCTATTAGCTATCCAAGAAGGGTTGAGGGCGCTTTCTGTTATTAAAAAATCACTGTTATATAATGGGCTTAAAATGAGATCCTAGTACAATAAGGGTTTAATGCAGCTTTTAAACGAACGAAGGAAAGGGTCGACCAAATCTTCACATTTATATCTAAATGATAATCAGACTTTATGAGCAAGCACCAGATAAGCGGAGACACCTGAAGACGCCGATCTTTCATCGCATGCAGACGGCAGACAGGAACATTTGCATGAAAAAAAGTTTTAGGGGAAATAAGAAGGTTGTGGGTGCTAGTTATAATGTATTGATCACCTCTCTCGACATCATCGAAATTTAATGTCGATTTGCATCGAAATTGTATTAATATGTCTGACAGTGCTGATTGGCTTAGATAAGTCTGACGGTGACAAATGTTATTGAAATAGTTTATTTTGGCCCCAAATGCTACAGAACACAACCTTTATGAATCTATGAGGAAAGAAACACACTTGATGATTAACTTCACAAATTAACAGACAAATTAGTCAAAGAAACACTAGCTTCCATATACATTTGCAATCCAGTATACATCGGTGATTATTAATTTCAACAAATGTACTATTGGATACTAATACTAATACTAATACAAATACTAATATTATTATCAATAATAATATTAATTATAATAATAATAATAATACGTCTTCGTTAAAGCAGGGAGCAATAGGCTATATCCAACATTTTGTAGATGTCTGCGCCTGCTTTGTAACACTGATCAAAAGGCTTTCAAAAGCTTTACAGACTTTCTAATCCTAGCATGTTACACCTCCGCATCCGTCGTGTACAGGGCCTGTACGCCCTGCTGTGAGCTGGAGACGTGGTTGTTCCCCACGGCCTCGTAAGACGTCTCCCTTGTTGCTCGGTTTTCTGCACCTCCTGGTCCGTTCACCGGGGAGACAGGCGGCATTGTCGGGCCTCTCCGGCGAGACAAGCGGCCCTCCTTGATATCAGTCTGGCCCCTGGCTCGGTCTGTCCCCAAGGACCCTCGGCCACACCTCCACAGACATCTGACAATCAGCATCTTGCTTCATCACCGCAAGACACTCGTTACTTGTTTTTATTATTATTATTATTATTATTGTTGTTGTTGTTGTTATTAATGTAATTATTTAGAGAAAGGCAAATAATAATAATAATAATAATAATCTAACACCACTGACATTATACCCAGTGTAATCATTGATATTTAATTCAAAAGGAGAGCCCAGCCCAAAATACATTTGGTTGAAAGGGAAAAAGAGGAAGAAGAAGTGTTTTTATTTTAGAGATTCAGCACATCACCTGGTAATATGATTTGCTTGTTCTATGAAGGAAAGTCTAAGGGCATTGATAGTTGTTGATTACGTACTTTACAAGAAACGCAGTTTATCCCCAACAGTTAGTCAATGCATCCGAGCATCCGGTTGTCCATCAGGCATCACGGACGTCAGAGGGCGCTGGCTGAGCGCCTGACCTCGTGAGTGAAGCTCTTGCGCCATGTCCACCCGGTACTTTCTCAACATTTTCTCCGCATCTATAGCAAAAGAAGGACCCCCGCCAGCACATAATTTATGAGGAACCTAAAAATCACGACCCTCTCAGCCTCAAATATGACCCGTCAGCAGTAATTCAGACCACGAAAGTGTTGTCACATGAACGCATAATGAATCTATTTTTTCTCATATAATCACGTCCAGAAATCTCAAGAGAATTTCTGACTGATGGCAAGGTATAGGCCTATTTCACATTCTGAAATGAAAATTCTGGGAAAAGCGAATTTTCACCCCAAGTTTAATTTCCAAGTCTACTTATGTTCTAACCGTTCAGAGGGCCAAGAAGTGGTTATTTATTTATAGGCAACAATAACTAATATTTACAAATCAGTAATCATCCATATGCCTACACTGCATGCGCTGAAAAGCTTAAATAAACAAACTTAATTTATAATTTTAATAAATTAATAATTTGAGGTACTGTATTATAAACTATGTGGGGTATGCACATTTTCATAAAAACAGAAACATGCGTCGGGTTGCATTAGGCTATACATATCAGACAGACATACAGTTAGTCAGACAGACAGATAGATAGATAGATAGATAGATAGATTAGATAGATAGATAGATAGTATGTAATGCACGTAAGCACTCTAGAGAAAAAGTAACTGTCCAAAAATTACTTGATAGAGAATGAATTAAATTCACCAGAGGCATAACATACATTAAATTAGTGCACGATACACCTGTATGAAATGATGCTCAATCAGTTAATTTCTCTTATTTTGATTTTAACGCCATAACGCACAAATCTGGCTTAGGCTAACCTAAATATTGAAATTTCTCATTCTGTGGTCACAGACTCTATTGAAGTTTAGTCTCAGTTTATATTTATACTGAGTTTTAAACTGTTGCCATGATATTCTGTCTGGCGTGACGTTTGCAATAATCAGTTTTGCCTTGATGTCAATAAACCAGTTAATTTCATCAATGCGGATTAGGAGCCTTGTCGTGCCTTTTTCAGTAAAAGTGTACGCGAGAAGTGTGTGACAGATTGTCCATTTCTTTTCAACTGCTCACAAAAGAATTACCATGACAAAAACATGCGAGAGAGAGAGGGAGAGAGAGAGGGAGAGAGGGAGAAAGAGAGAGAGAGAGAGAGGCCCATGCAGGAAGGAGTCACCGTTTTAAGAAAATGACCGTGTTTAATGGACAGCAGAGAGAGAGCTAGCAAGAGAGAGGAACTCTTTCTCCGTGAAAGCTCCCACTGTGAGCTCAAGCGATCTATACTACATGTGTTCTTTATTGATGATCTATACTACATGTACCTCTATTGATGATCAATGGTATACTCCACGCACAACTAGAGTCCAAGACATGTCCACACACATACGGACGGACAACCCTTTTTTAAACTATGCTGCTAAAGTTGTTTTCTTTATTATCTCTGCACTGCAACACTGCAATAATAAAGAAACTGACATTATTGACAAAACACTGTGTATGGTTGGAGAAAGAATCATTACAATTGACAAATTGACATACAAAATACATTTGCCACCTGGATATGTATTTGACATCAAAATTCGTGTGGTCTTTGTAAGTCTGATTTAGGCTACATATAATTAATTTTGGTCTGAACGATAAAGTGACGAGGATGAACACTCTGGTGTCTATGGTTCAGTTGGATTATGAATCCCCTGCTCGACATTTATTAAGAGATAATATTTTTCATCTTCTATACATTAGTTGTCTTAGTTAGGGTTATCTGCTTTACCAGTTATTGGTGCATAATTAGCAGCATCAACTTACCAATTACATTCAGCGTTTTAAACGAAAATGTCTTACATTAAATGCAGAGTTTTCTGCACATAACCTTTCGTTGTTTCTTTAGATTTTTTTTCCAAGTTGGACCTATCCTCTCCGCCACAAGACACAGAGCAGCCACTCACAACTACGTCAACACATTCCAGAGAGAAATTACCGATTACTTTTTTTAAGCTACAATGACATGACCTAATCCAACAGAGAATGTTCTTTTAACATAATCTATTTATATCAAGACATAATTCTTTACAAGAAAGTATCATATAGGCTACCATGCTTCTAACAACATTGGTTTCATGCGCAATCTTTTTATTATGCGTTCTTTTCAAAGGTACCTTATCATTAGCAGGTGTATTTTCAATCAAGCTGTTAGAGCTGTGGACATTACCACTGAACTGTGAGATTGAAAAAACAGGAATGTTTTTTAATATGCATTAACCAGGCGATAACTCCTAGACTAGCTATTATTTTGCTATTGCATTAGAAAAAAGTAAAAAAAAAAAACAAAACAAGACAGACTGAACTGAAATATCTTTTCTGATATCTCATTTAGGTGCAGTATAAGAGATCATTATAATTTCAGTTATGCGCCAAACACGCACGGTATCACACACGTGCGTCGAGCTCCAGCTCCATATCATTGCGTTGCGCTACACTCCCTCTTGCCTTCTTGTTTACGTCATAGTTATGGAAGAACAAGCGCTCCGGCTAATTTCTTTAGTTAGTCTATATTTCCACAATCATGTACTCTACAGTTCCTTTGCACCTCAGTAGCGTTACCAGAGTCCCTAGTAATGATTAGGAAGTGTGGGTTAAACTTTTAAATCCGCTGATAGTGACTTTCTATGTATTTCCTTTGATGTGGACCTGCAACTTTTGGACCCAAGTAGCCTACCATCTGGTATTCATCTTACATTTTCCCAACTGTCCGAATGGCGCGACCATCTTCACTGTTAAAATTTTACAACACAAACAACAGTGATTTTAGTTTGTAGACTCTTCTGAGTGCCTGAGCTTCTTCAGTAACAACACTGCTTCCGACTTTGCCTCGTATGTTGGGTTCTCGGTAGGATTCACCCGTTCATAATCAAAATTCATAATAATTCCATCACTTTTTCCCTCCTCTTACGCGCCCTCCCTCTTTCTCTCCCTCCCCCTCTCTCCGTCGCCCAATCTTATTGATCCAGGAGGTAGCTAATTAGCCCTTCCCGTCGTGCCTGTGTAATGAGGCACATGCGCAGTGCATTAATCCCAGCCATTTTTTGCAGGAAACTAATTAGCAGGAATAAAGACCCAAAGAGTTTTTTTCTCTCCCGTCGTCAGAAACCGCTCTCACCTCCTCCCTCACACAAACACTAGGCGCGTCGCCTGCTTTCACAACCAAATCCCCCTAAATAAGGCTTTAAACGGAATATACCTCGTTACAACAATGATCTTCACCGTATCGTCGAGCACGCTAACTGACCAAACGGAACTACCTTGATGGGATATGTAAGCGAAACATTTGTTTACTGGACTATAAAGCAAGGCTTTCAAAGCGGACGCCAAAAATGTAAGTTCCTTCGACGCTACACTCTGCGCTTGTAGCCTATGTTTTGCTTCAAAGGCTTTTCTCTTCTACTCGTAGTTACTGCTGTAGACAAATAATGAGCGCCCGTAAGTTGTTTTGAACAAGTAACGTTAACGTTAGTTGTGTTTCCTCGTTGTTAGATTCGTACCTGTGTTTACGGCTGTGGTCGATTGACATCAGTCGGTGCTTGACAGATAAAAATAACACCAAAAAACAATAGCCTCCTCCAGTCAAGACGTTGTCAAAGATTGTTGTTACAAAACAGTAGTCTGTTATGTTTATAACTGATGAAGCACGTATCATCCTTCGCAATAGATGGTTTTGTGTCGCCCGAGTGCAGCGGATACTGCTCCAGAGCGTGGCCGAGAAATGAATACATTTTGCCGATAGACAGTCCGCAGACGTCCGGTGTTTCGTGAGGAGCTGTGGGCACAGTACCGCAAGCCTCCAACTTTGGCTGTTCTTCTACTCAGAGACACCCTACAGTCATGGTCAAGACTGGTAATTTCTCTGAGCGCTACAACTGACCATAGATTACTTATCTTTTCACTCAGTTGCCCGTGTTAAAACTCCTATGAATTCTCCAGATATGTTGTATCCTCGACTTTCCTCAGGATTGCTGATCCTCATGGTGAACAGTCTCGTTTCTTTTCCTTTCTTTCTTTTCTCAATTACCTGTCATGTTGTTGTTTCTGTGCCGAACCATTGGGTTAACGTTATGTTAAAATCTTGTGCACTTGTGTTTGTGTAGGCTGTTCTATGTTTGCTAGTTTCTATATGTAAACCAGATGATGCACCGTCCAGTTGGTCCATAAGACGCGAAGGCGATGTAAATATCCTAACTGGCCAGCTATAGATGGAATAGAGTGTCTAATTCATCCGAACACGTTGGATGTTACACTGTAACTAATTTGTATTAAGCAGCATACACTGTAGCCTATTTTAAGTGAACACCTTTTTACATTGATGCGTTTTATTTCTGAAAACTAGGCTAAGCTATTCTACATTAAAATAGTAGACTAGGCTACGACAGTCTCAGTAGCCCAAGATCTTCGGACATTGCCGTTGACCACGAAGGAACTGAGAAGTGTCCATAAGATCTCAGCAGACTAAGCAACCTCCACGGCGTCAACAGTAGTGAAAGCACAGAGGCGAATCCAAAGACGGAACAAGGCCGCGACTAGAGCGGTTTTTTAGGAGAAAGAGCTAGAGGATCGAGTAGAGGAGCACATCATGAAGGCATTAGCCACAGGCGAGTGACCGAGAATACGAGGTCAAAGAGCCATGGAGGCAGAGCAGAGGTCAAGCCAGGGATTGGGGGAGAGGGAGAGAGAGAGCCAGGCATGTTTGGGGGTTGGGGACTACCGGTCACCTACACAAAGCAGTGGAGGTCACCTAGTGATCAAATGAGCCCCTTTTTTTGTTTTTCAGCATTCAACAAGACTTGCACTTTCTCTTACTGTGTATAGACTCTGCACTCACATTTGGTATAGTTCTCACTTTGCATGAAGGCACATAAGCCTAAATGGTGCAGTTGTGATTGTTCTGTACACAATGGAGACAGTTCAAGAAAAGATTACATCATTACATTTTAGATGACTGTCATGCATTAAGTGTTCTAATTGAATACACTAGGCCTACTTTTCTTTTTTACCAGAAACACCTAGTGTATTAGAAACATTTAGATAAAGTGTAGCCTATTACAGACAAAGGTCTCTCTCTGCCCCTCTGTCTCTCTCAGGCTTGTGTGTGTGTGTGTGTGTTGGTATGCAATTTGAGATGGTTACATTTATGTCAGAAGATTCTCCAGTTTGTATCACACGGTGTCAGAACGTCGTCCTAACAGTCTTAAGTGTGAACATACTCTCACCGCTCAGTCAAGTGTTGCCCATACAGCTTGGAAATGAGGACCAATATGTCATTGTTTTGAATGGTGCGAATGACAGAGAGGCAGAGAAGTGTTTGGAAGACAAGTGTGTGTGTGTGCGTGACTGCGTGTGTGTTTAGGATAAAATGGCTGCCTGTGTTTGTGACTGTTGTTGCAAGTGAGATATGCTTTGGCCTTTGTCGATGATTTTATGCCAGAGCTTAACACCAATAAAAGGCTGGTTAAGAACCATATGGTCATCAGAATACTCCTATGTAAAATTCAGGTAAAAATATAAAAGCGTTTTCCTCAGAATGTCAGAAATGTAGATATTTTCTCAGTTCTGACCCTTTATTTAAATAATAATTTTAGTAATTATACTCTTTAATTTAAAATCACATTAAATCTGATGCTACTCGGTGTGTGTTTTTCAAAACAATTCTTTATCTCCGTAATTAAGAATACAATTGTTACTATGAATCACTTCATTCTGAGACAGTCAAGAACTATTGTGAGCATAAAATAGCAATGGTTTTCATTCTTAAACACACACACACACTCTCTCTCTATATATATTTTTTGTAATCACATATGAAAGTCACTGTGACTGTGTGATTATTTTTTATTTCTTTATTTTTGAACCTATTGTCCATTTTTTATTCTGTATTCATGTGCCCACGTTCAGTCGTGTTGTTATGAAATTGGCATCAGCATTAGCTAATGTTGCCTGTGTGTGTGTGAGAGAGAGAGAGAGAGAAAAAGAGCAAGAAAGAAGCACCTCGTGTTGACATGTATAAAATCTTGGAAAGTGTTTCTTCTTTCGTGTGTGTGTGTGCGTGCGTGCGTGCGTGTGTGTGTGTGTGTGTGTGAGTGAGAGGGTCCGATGTTTTGCCTGCAGATGCCTGGTCCACTTCACTGACACCCCTCCCTCTTTCTGCTTATCATCACAATGGTCAGTTCAGCAGACGTGCAACACACATACATACACACACACACACACACACACACACACATTAATACACACACACACACACAAACGCTGATCAGTCACCCGAGAGCTCCTTGCACTGCACACACACTAATCTCTTGAACAATGGCTGCAGCTCTGGCTTGTGACTTTGGTGCAAGCCATTTTTTTCCTCTCCTTGATCATCTTTTTTGTCTCCCCTGTCTCCCCTGCTCCCCCCCTGCGCATTCGCAGGGCTTCTGTTCTCTTCTCCTCTCCTCTTCTCTTCTGTGTGAGATCAGTAGCAGCGCTGCTTGAATGGAGCCACCATTTTTCAAACTGACCAGAAGAGTCAACTGACTTGTTGTTGCTTAAATGTTTTGAATGTAAAATGAGACACAAGGCCAATTATACTCCTGAGACTAACAGCAGCACTACTGGTGCTAATAATATAAAATTTTACACATTATTATTATTATTATACACATTATTATTATTACACATATTATAATGTTTTTGCTATTATTGTTATTATATAATATTTGTATATAATAATAATAATAATAATAGTAATGCACATGTCAAAGCTGCTCATTCTGTGGAGCACGAATGTCATGTGCATGTAATAAGTGTTGATATTGCTTAATGTCTGTATGTTATAAACATTTAATATCGCATGTAGGTATGCATTATGTGCAGGTTGAGAAAATTAAATATTTTCTAATTCAATTTTTAACATTTCCTATAGGATATTTTATAAACATCTTTGCCACCTATTTATTTGTTTGTAAACATGCATTGATGTGAAGGAATCTGTGCAGAAATGCTGGAAAGCAGCCATGTGTGCTGTGCAAAGAAGCAGAGGTTAGTGTTTCAGAGGAACCAAGCAGAAGGAAGTGGTTTTTATGAAGCAACCTGCTGAAATTAAACAGAGCACCGAGATGGAATAAATTACTCTTGAGTTCTGTCAGAGAGAAAATATAACCTACTGTCAGAGAGACTCCTTAGCAAATATTTAACAGCCCAGCCTGGGTGGGGGTGAGGGGAGAGGCGGGGCGGCGTAGGGAGGCGATGGAGGAGGCAGGGGAGGACGGGCGAGAGAGGGAATTTGGTGTGTGTTTGTATAAATCTATATATCTGAGAGAGAGATTAGCAAACTAAATCAGGTGGAGCCAAACATGAGCGGACAAGCCAAGTCTCAGAGGCCATTTTAGGCATCGTTTCTGTGTGTGTGTGCACGTGAGTGTGTGTTTGTGAGGAAGATGGAGTAAGTGAGTCAGAGAGGGAGATTGTGCTTCAGCTCAACCTCTCTGTAACAATAGCCCCGAGGGCCCCAGACCCAGGGGGGGTTGCCTCCACTCTTAACCCCTTCAGGGCTGCTCCAGGGCGGGCAGAGCGAGAGCGCGGTCCCCCTGGCAGCTGGACCTCCAGAGAACTGCTGTATAAACAAATATTTAATTACAGCACATAGTGTGTTCAGCAGGAAAAAACGCCTGCATGCCTGGTTATGCTGTTTCTTAAAGGCGTGTAACACCCCCTGTGCTTGCAAAGTGTACTAATGTGGTTTTATACATGCAGTAGGAGATGAGATTTTCATACACCATGCAGCAAGGCAGATGTGTATATTTATGTGTACTTGTGTTTGTGCGTGAGTGTGTGTGTGTGTGTGTGTGTGTTTGCTTTCGTGGGGTGCTTGTTCAGAACTGTGAATGGAATTGATTTAATGTTGGTTATATGGAAACATTAAAGAGGGGATTTTTTTTTTTGGCGGTGGTATATAACCAGACATATTAATTTACACACACACACACACACACACACACACACACACACACACACACACAGAGCAGGGGCGCAAGCGGAGCAGAGCAGACAGAGACATAGAGCAAGGCAGCCTTAATTTACATTTCCTACTGGCTGATGTGCGGATAGCGAGGCTGCCAGTGTTAAATGGACTTTGGGACACATCACCAATAGACTGGCGCTATTGATCCCTGGCTAAATTAAAAACTCAATCAGGTCAGCTAGATAAGATTGATCAGAAGCCCTCGGCCACACACATACACACACACACACACACACACACGCACACGCGTATATGCATGCACGCTCACATATCACTGGAGATCCAGAGCAATGACAGCTCAGGGGATAGCTAGGATAGTGGCTCACCCAGGCAGGAGTTACTGTGCAGGGTTAGGCACGCCGCAGACACCCTCCCCCTTCACCAACACCATTCCAGAAAGCTACAAAGACACCATCCAATTACATCTCTGAAAACAGAGCCTTCATTTTTTTTTACATTTTCTAAAGATAAATTATCTTTCACTTTTAATTTTAATTTGATGTGAAATTAAACATTTGAAGCAAGCATTCCTGCATGCATGCATACATACACATATGAGAACACACACACAGAGACGGGAGAAAATTGAGGCTTTGTATGATAAGTCAGCAACGCTGGATTTATTAACATTCTCTATTGCTATCCCCCATCCTTTACTTCTCTCTCTCTCTCGTAATCTCTCTTTCTCTTTCTCTCTCTCTCGCTCTCTTTTTCTTGCACTCACTCACACTTCCACACGTTTAGTCTCCTAAGCTCAGTAAAGACTCGTTTAGTCTGTAACAGTGACCTGATAAACCCACTCCTCTCCCACCAGCTAAAATCAATAATCAGGATCACACACCAATCTCCTCTTTATCCATCCACTCTTGTGTGTGTGTGTGTGTGTGTGTGTGAGAGAGAGAGAGAGTGTTTGAGTGAGTGCGTGCATGCTTCTGTGGTGTGTTCAAGGAGCTAAAATTAAACAATGTCACCTCCCCCAATTTAAGTCATCAGTGTAGGTTTTGTATGAGTGAGCTTTTGTATGGTGTGTGTGTGTGTGTGTGTGTGTGTGTGTGTTTATATGTGTGAAAGTGATAAACGTTCTGAACTGTCGGCTGACATGACTTGTGGCCTGTAACATGCCTCAGCCGTGAAGCACTGCATTAAAAGGTAGTTTGAGGTTTGGAGAGGGGCCATATATTATTGAGTGTGTGAGCGCCGTGTGTGTGTGTGTGTGTGTGTGTGTGTGTGTCTCAACATGTACTAGCTTGCAGACAGATGCAGTGTGTAGAAACTATGGTTTCAATTTATACAGTGATGATTGCAGTTTTGAATATTGTGAAAGTCATCAGACAACAACATTCATAAACGATTCCCTCCCTCCGTGTTAAAACACATTACTACACTTGCCACACGTTAGCATTCTTTCTCTCTCTCTCTCTCTCTCTCTGTCTCTCTCTCTCTCTCTGTTTTGTTAGCAGGCATATAAGATTTTAAAGGGAGCTTCTTTGAATATCAAACACCTGAATTGCGCTCTCAATAGTAATCCCTTATCAGCTGAATTATGCTTTTCATTTTTGTTTTTCCCTTTTGTATCAGTGTCAGTCCCTTGTGCAGACCCAAAAATTAATTGACCACCGCTGTACTGCATATTTATAACAAAAGGAGAAAATTAAAGTGTTGACAAGGTCATTGTTGCCATCCCAGCAGGTGGTGAAGTTCAAACCATATTAAGTTCAGGTGAAAATGTTCCTGTTTAGAACAGGAACATTCTGTGACCTTTTGGAAAGTCTGGCCTTCAACAGACAAGGCTGAGATATTGCTGTTCTTCAAGCCTCCATGTGCACGGCTGCTGGAAGGCGGCTTGTGTTTTGGAGGTCATTGTTGGGCTGACAGGGCGGACCGATGCCGGGGCAGGGCGGAGTGAGCGAGGCCCGGCCTGACAGCTGATCGCCGTGACATCACTCAGGAAGACATCTGTCGCCACGGCCCCACATGTCACGCCTCACCCCCAACCTTTGACCCCACGTCACTACTTGTTTCCCAGGGTGACTCAGAAAAGCAAGCGCCTCTGCACTGCACTGTGTGTGTGTGTGTGTGTGTGTGTGTGTGTGTGTGTGTGTGTGTGTGTGTGTGTGCGGTGTGTGTGTGTGTGTGTGTGTGTTGTTTGTGTTAGAGAGAGATGACTCCAGACAACAGACTTTTTGAGGACCAATTTTCCTTACAGTTGGTCCTCATAGTTTTGCCATAACCTTAACAGATCAGTTGTTGCCTAATGATCTACTATTGTAGTAGTTCCTCCATAGTGATTGAATTGCTTGAATGTGAACAGTGAGCCATGGGAATATTTTTTACTCTTATTTGTTTATCTGTTTTTAAAAAATAGCTTAGTCATTATGAACATTATATGAACATTATTATAATGCTTCTACAACACTGTGGATGGTGTGACAATAGCTTGGCATGTTTGCTACAAGCATAGGTGTGAAACGTTTGTAAATCTTTGGCTATGAACCATCATGTCACACTAGCAGTTTCTTGTGTAGCGTGTCTCGCTATCTATGAGTGTCTATTTTTTTCTTCCTAGCCATCACCCTTAAGGTTTGAAGTCCTCCAACACAGCTGCTGTGCTGTGCTGCTTTTTTGAGTAAAAAAGTCCAGCCCAGGGCATCAATTGCTGCCTGTGCTCACTGAGTGTCGGCCATCTTCCCTCCGTCACCTGAGCTCTATAGAGAAGATGAACACCAGATGCAGGTCAAAAAAGCTCTGCACATGCTCACTAGAGACCTCAGAGCTGCACGTGATCAGTGGATGGCCAGCGTCCTGACATCCAGTCAGTGTGGGATGGATTTCTGCACATGCTCAGTACAGGTCTTCTGTCTTCTGTAGACAGCCTTTGCTTAAGCACATGAGTAGTGTCTGCACATGCTCAGTAGGGGTCCAGCATCTGGCCAGTGAACATGCATGGCTCTGGCTGGCGCCTGCACACACTCAGTCCAGGTGTGGCGTGTCTGCTCATGCTCAGTACAGGTCGTGTATGTGTGTTTGTGTATGTGTGTGTGCGCTCGCTCGCTCGCTCACAGTCAGTGGGCCTGTGACGCCAACGGCAGATGAAAGGCGGAGATGAAAGCCCAGGATCATCCGCTGAACGGACAGCTGAACAAACAGAGCACGGGGCGGAGAGGGAGAGCCAGAGAGAGAGAGAGAGAGGGATTGAAGGAGGGGAAAAGAAAAGCACATTATGTAAATGATTAGCAACCCTTCCCCCATGTGGAGTGGGGAGAGAGAGAGAGAGAGAGAGAGAGGGAAAGGGATGGACAGGGGAGAAGAGAAAAGAAGAAAAGAATGAAACCAAGCCAGAGAAAGAGAGCATGTGACAGAGTGATTAGATTTTTGCTTCTTTGTTTTGTTTTTGTTTTGTTTTGCCTTTTTCCCTAAATAGGGAACTGGACTATTCTGGTGTGAGTTAGTTTGGGCTGTTGTTTGGACAACTCTACTTTCCACACACAGTGACCTGCAGAGGCTTGTTTTGAGTAGTCTCTAAGTTAATTAATTGGGTCTGGTGTTGTCGACCAAAGTAGTGAGTTTAGTTAAGTTTCTTGCTGTGGCTGATGGCGATAGCAGTTGCTACGTTGCGTTTGGACATGTAGGTCATGCTGAGTTGCTCGGGGTTGAATGAATCTGTGTGAAGGGTGAGAGGTGTCGAGTTTCTGATGCGAGTTCAGCGTGTCTTTTGTGCTCTTACAAACCTCCCATCCCCAGCCCCTGATCGTGTTCCCTCTGCCCCTGTGTCTCTCGCTAGTACAGGCGTTCTGTGCAGCCGCCTAAAACTCTGAGACAATAGCAGTGTCAGGACCCTCTCCCCATGCCTCACTCCCCTCTCCTCATGTGTGCTCAGCTCCACAATGTTGGCTTTCTCTGTGCTGAATGTGTACTGGTAGTGGGGTCCTTTTTTCGCCTCCTCTACTGCCAGATTACTCAACACGCAGTGTGAACTTGGTAACGGGGTTTTCTCATGTCCCCGTGGCCAGAGTCATGGCCAGAGCAGGAGTGCTGAAGGCTGTCCTCCAGCTGAAACCAATGATCATAGGTTCACTGATCACCATCAACCCTGGTCACCTTCACCGGAGACCATTTTGAAAACAGATCTCTGTGATGATCCATCCTTTTAGGCAGGGAAAGGCTGATGTCTTGTGTTGCTTCTCTCTCTCTCACACACACAGACACGCACACACACATTTGTTGGTTAATAGTGTTTGTCGTGT